>PVJA010019082.1:0-38951 GCA_004027025.1 Myocastor coypus
TTTTTTTTTTTTTGAGACAGGGTCACACTATACAGTTCAGACTGACCTTGAGATCACTTTTGTAGCCCAGGCTGGTATCAAACTCACACTGACCCTCCCGTCTCCAGCCTCCCTAATACTGGGATTACAGGCATGTGCCACCATGCCCAGCCTATTAGAAATTTTGTATGTATGTATATATATATGTATGTATGTATGTGTGCATGCATGTATGTATGTATGTATGTATTTTTTTGGGGTATGACCTTTATCAAACTTATCCACCAGAGTGGAAATAATTATCTGTGCAAGACCAAATGTTAGTTACTATAACTTCTGCATCACAATTAAAATCCAAACAGTTTTAAAACAGTCAACTCAATCAAAACTCACTACTTCAGAATCAATAGGTTCTTTGAAACCACAATAACACTTAAATATGGCTAAGCCTCAAATGCAGAAATTTGGTTGGTTGGAAAGATAATTAAACTTCCACCTTGCTCAAATAAAATTACAAAAAGGCAAAATTGTCCTTTTCACAGAGATATAGTCCACTGGAATCACCAACACTGGACAGCTGTTAAAGAGTATTAGAGTCCTGAGATAACAAGGAATCCAGGCATCCTTTCCACAGTTTTCTGTTGGCCTTTCTTCTCAGTCAGAGACTTGTGGCTGTGTGGGATGACACCACCTCCTGCAATTGTAGCTTTGATGAGCAAGTCCAATTCTTTATCCTCATGAATGGCAAGTTGCAAGTGTTGGGTAATGTGCTCTATCTTCGGGTCTTCGGATGCATCTCCTGCCAGTTCGAGCATCTCTGCTGAGAGGTACTCCAGGATGACCGCGCTGTACATGGCAACCTTGATGCCCACGCACCCGGGTCTGGTCGTCTTGGAATTCAGGCGTCCATGGATGCGGCCCACAAGGAACTACAGGCCGGCCCTCTGAGAGCCGGAAACTGCCTTTGTCTTGGCCTTCCCGCTGGCTATTTCCCAGTCATTTCGAATTCCACTGAGGTGCAAGCACGCAGGCAGTGAATAGGTCAGTTCAACACGGGGCGAGGCCCACTGCTACTCCTCTACCGCACCTCGATTCAAACTGCCTTTTTTATGTATTTAGTACAGGGTCTACTGGGTGTCACTACACCAGTGGGACTTGTAGTGATCCTCCTGTTTTCAGCCTCGCAAGTGCTGGGATTACAGACATGTGTTACCATGCCTGGTCTCAGTCACTGTTTCAACATGCCTTGGGGGCAGGGCCAGTATGGCATGCTGGGACTCGAGCCCCAGTCCTTGTATCTGCCTAAGCAGGTGTTTTAATTAGAAATTGTTTTAATAAGCAATTTTTCTATTTTTGTAGATCCAGTGGAAAATTCTTCTTAATTTTTTTGATATCCTTTATTGAATCTGTGTCGTGTGGCTGATTTGTTAGCTTCCTATGAAACGTTCTAACTCACCGACTTCCAAGGTACCCCAAATTCTTGGTTTTTATTTCTGTTCATTAATCAGTTATGTATTGGCTTTTCTCAAAATCTATCCTACTTACCCTCTTTCCACAATTTCTGAGCTATACACTACATGTGACAAAATTTCTCAACCTAGATTCTTTTCCTTTGCCTAGTGTCTCAAATGTTTCATTTCCACTTTTCACTTCTCCTTGCCTACATAGTATCTCCATTTTGATGCCACTTTTCCCTTAATTAGTATGTAAAAAACCAAAATCTTTTAGTTTCCTTCCCAAACTTGTTCTGCAGATAGTTTTACCTGTCAGCTGATGGCAACTCCAAACCTGTTACTCAGCTTCCAAAACTTGAGTATCATCTTTAATACCTCTCTTTCTCTTGCACTCAATAATCTTGTTTGTTGTACCATCAAAATATATGAAGGATCTGATCACTTTTATACTCTCCTTTGGATCTTTCTCATCAATCTCTATCTCTATGGCCACACACTGTGCTAAAATGTTGCATTCTTCTGGCAACCTTCTCCAAAGGACTGTGAGTTCCCTCAAGTTGGGGAGACAAACCCACAGTCTTATCTTTATCTTTTCCCATACCTCAGGGGGATAAATACAAGCAGGTTTCCACCATGCTGGCCAATGATGGAGAAACTGAGGCACATCCTGCCCAATTTCAGAGCTTGGAGACCTCACTCTGCCCTTTCAGAGCTCCTTGATATCACTTGGGGAGGGTGCTGGCTTTTTGCAGTGTCAATAGGCCTCACAGTAAAGACCCTGCCCTTTTGTAGACTATTCAGATGGAACAAAAATGATTATTTAATGGAGGTTATATTTCCTTCAGAATGTGTGGTTGGGGTTTGAAGGTGAAGGACAAAACCTGGGAACACTTGGAAAAACTTCTGTTTTAGTTAAAGTGGGTACAAATACTAACTGGGACTAAGATGTTACCTAGCTGTGAGGTGAGAATCAAGAGGATAACAAATGCTCCCTTTTCTTGGAAAGCAGGGCTGCACTGTAAAAGGAGGAGGAGAAAGTTTAGAATGTTACAGCAGGATGGCTCAGTGGTCTAAAGCGCCTGCTTGGGGAAGCTAGGGTGGCTTCAGGGACCGTGGTTCAATCCCCGGCACCACATGCTGTGCCAGCCCTGCCCTTGGAGCAGATTGAGCTGGCCATAAAAATGAGTGAATAAATAAACAAAGGTTCTGAAACAAGAAAAAAAAAAAAAAAAAGAATGCTACAGCAGCAACAACCTGGGCTGGACCTACCGAGTCTACTGGTCCCTGATGGGAGCAGTTCCCAGCAGTGTCAGCCCCTTCTGTGCTCTGGTGGTGCTTTTCTGTACCCAGCCAGGAACCTCAGCCAGGCAAGAGAAATTCACTTCCAGAATAACCTGGGAATCACTTTAGATTTCTGTAGCCTTGCTGGCAGTCAAGAAGACTCTTATGCCCCTTTTCTGACCCATTGATTTCATAGTCTTTCCTCCTGTCTCATTTATGCTCAGTCAAGGCACACAAAGAGCAGGGCTCTGAGGCTCTGTTCTCTTCTGAATGGAACAAGAGCTGGGCCCCAAACTTCTAGTGCCTGTCTGTCTGAGGTAGGTTGTAGTCACCAAAGGGCACCAAGGCTCACTCCTTGGTGGGGGAGGAGGGTGGGTGTGGGTCTGAGTTAAGGGAGTGACCAAGCCTACCTGTTTCCTGAAAAGAGCCCTCAGGGGAGAAAGGAAGGAGCAGGGTGCGGGAGATGGACTTGGGGGCGAGGGGTGGCGGCAGTTTCCAGGAGCTTTGATGCAAACTTGAAGAAGCACTGGGTGCTACCACTGATTAATAGAAGAGGCGGTGGCATTCTGGACTTGGACGCTGCGGACAGCCATTCGCCAAGGGAACAGCCGGAAAGCGTCCTCTCCCCGCACTTGAAGGAGTACGAGAGGGCTCGACCGGTGAGTGCCAGGGGCGTCCTGCGGGCAGCCCTGCCGAGAGGGTGAGGAGCCCAAGAATGGGTTCCCGCAGCTTTGTTGGGAGGGAGAGGCGGGGAAAACAGGTGCGGGACCAGGACTCTCCTGATAAAGCGCAAGGCTCTTAACGGGGAGCGCCGAGGAGCCCAGAAAAAAAACAACTTATAAACTCTCTAGGAGAAGCCTTTTCTAAAACAACCTGAAAGATAAAGTGAGCGCTGTGGCTTGAGTCCATGGGGAACCCCAGACAGAGCCGCTTTCAGCACCGCGGACAGCGCCAGCCTTTCTTTCTTTTTGTATTGGAAACTTAGCCCTAACAGTTTAGATCTTACAGCAAGGCAGCCTCTGGGGATCTCTACTTTGATATGTTAGTTCTGAAAAGAGTACGATAATTTCTTTGCAAATAGAACTGAGACGTACATGATATAAAAAAATGGAATGCTCTTTTGGAATAAGTTGTATACCAAGCATGCCCTTTCAAAATAGAAACGTATATGTTCAGAGAGTTTCTGAAATATTTGTTTGACATTGCCTCTGTGCAGCCTTCTGCTGTGCAGAGGAGAAAAGTTGTATTTATGATGTCATCATAGAATATTCTGATACAGAAATATCATAAGTGCTCTCATGAAGTGTCTCTTGCCTTTATAAAAAAAGAATCTTAAATGTAGTCAACCTAATCCAGATTCATATAAAATTAAAAACCTTTACTTTTAACTCTTTTCTATTTATACAGGCTTTTTTAAAAAAAAAAAAAAAAGAAAGACATAAGCATTATAAAACACTATGATAAAAATAAATACAAGATAGGTACTACCTATCTTGTATCTATGTATTTAGGACAGTGTGTACAAGGTGTACAGGGTCTCACTATGTAGACTGGATGCATAGTGATCCTCCTGTTTACAGCTTCCCAAGTGCTGGGATTACAGGTACGCACCACCAGGCCCAGTGTCAATCACTGTCTCAGTGCGCCCTTGGGGTGGGGCCAGCATGCAGGCCTGGGAATCGAACACCAAGCTCCTGTGTTAAGATTATTTTGTAAAGAAAGAAAAAGGCTTCAGTTACTAAACTTGCGAATGAACAAACTGCAGCATAGCTCTTAGCCTAAATATCTTGGTTTTACACTACCTAGTCTGACAGTGAATTGCTTTAGATAAAATTAGGCTTCTGGTATAGGAAAGAAGGTAAACTTTTTCTGGTTTAGTGACCATTATGTGCTTTTTATTCCTGGAGGAAGCTTCTTCAGAGGGTGCTTATTTTCTTTCCTGGTGGGAAATGATGAAAGGCTGATGTATTTCCATCTTGTGAAGTTTCAGGGCCATGGATCATCCTGGAAACAGAAGAGGGACTCGTTGCCCCTTGAGGCTCACCAGCTCCCTGCTTATTTTGGGAATGCTCTGTGTGTCTCCTTTTTTGTGTCATAGCCAAACAGATCTGCTGGCTCTTGACCAAAAGGATCGTCAATGCTGGGAATCGTCTTCAATACACCTCCTGGAAATGCAAAAGCCTCGCATTGCTAACACTGTTTCAGGCTTCTGGGATTTTATGATTTACTTAAAGTCATCTGGGAACTTGAAGCATGAGGCCCTGTTTTGGGATCTGGCTCAGCTCTTCTGGGACATCTATGTGGATTGTGTCCTCTCAAGGAACCATGGCTTGGGGAGAAGGCAACTGACCGAGGAGGGAAACAAAGTCTCAGGAGCTCAACCACAGCATGCAGGGAGTAAACAAGGTGGTTAACCCAAGTTCCCATGGCTTTGAAAAGGTCCATCATATGTAAATGTGCTGGGTGTCGGATAAAGGGACATGGCCTCAGGAAACTCAATTACCTGATAGATTCTTCTCCAAAAACAAACATAAGAACACACTAGGGATAGTAAAGATAGATGCTACATTGTAATATCTGTTAAGGTCATTTGCATGTTATAGTAGCTCTTTATATCAGTATGGGGTTGTCATCCTTATACTTCATGTGAATAGAGGCAAGGCAGCTGGGCATGGTGGCACACACCTGTAATCCCAGCACTTGGGAGGCTGAGGCAGGAGGATCAGTGTGAGTTTGAGACTAGCTTGGGCTACTAAAGTGAGCTCAAGACCAGCCTGAGCTGCATAGTAGGACCCTGTCTCAAAAAGACCCCCCCCCCAAAAAAAAAAAGAAAAAGAAAAAGAAGCAAGGAAAATTCAGGAATAAAAGGGAAAGCACGATGCCCATGTTGCCCAAATGCAATATGAAGTTATAGAGTCATTCTCCTATGAGCTTGAACGCTGGCAGGCACAACTTGGTATTCAGTATTTACCTGATGGGCAATCAGAAGGACTCGAATATAGGCCTGGGTAATATTTGAAGCACACCAAAAGTATCTTTAAATAAAAAAGCATTGATTTTTGCAAAAGGGGATCTGTGAAAGTACTCAGTTGATGATGTAAAGAGTAAAATGATGTGCTGGCATCATCTTCACTCTGTGTTCCTTTTTGAAGGACCTAACTCTGGGCAACTAAATTTTAGTTAAGTTGGAACTTCATAAACATTTACAGATTCTCACTGAAGTAAATATATAATCAAACATAAACCAATGTACTGTTCTCTGGGGATATAAAAGAAATATTGCTTGGAAAATTAGACTGAGGGCCACCAAATCCTTACACATAAGCAGGGATTCCTGACCACTCCCCACATTTTGTAAAAATAGTTTTTGGATGTCATCTCAACCAATGAGTCTCTCCAAACCTTGCAGCAAGTGCTGTGTGTAGGTGACAGTAACTCTTCAGAATTATTTACATGCCACTGGAAATTTTGGAAAGAACTCATTTTACACAGTCCTGTAATTACTCTATAAAAATAGCAATTAACAGTTCTAGCAATATCATTTCTTCATATTGTGTAGCACTTATACACTAGAGGTAATGGAAAAATACAGTGAACTTAAATTCTTTAAAAGTTGTTATAGTCCAAGATGCATTGCCATTAATTCCCTTCAAAAAATACTTGCCCTTCCTTTGAACAGACTTAAGCCATCATTCTTGCCATTTTATGAAGCAGTTTTGGGGATTTTCTTTCATGGATGTTTTTATGAGGCATGATAAAATTGCACCGAACGCTGTTGCCAAGTGTTAACCAAAGGAAAGGCAAGCTTTTAAAAATGTTACAGTGTTTCCTAAACCACCTTCTTCACTGGGTCTGGCACTCTGCAACTTCTGGCTCATAAACAAAGTCAAAATGACTGTAAAAGTGAAACAGTGAATTGAGGCAGGACCTAAGGCACCTAGAACAGCTCAATTACAGATGTAAAAGAGGACATCAGGACTGCTTCAGTAGGTGCAAGAATGATGGGACAAGTGTGTTTCTTTTTTTAAATTTTTTTTTATTTTTGAGACAGGGTCTCACTGTGCAGTTCAGGCTGGCTTTGAGCTTACTTTTGTAGCCCAGGCCGGTCTCGAACTCACAACGATCCTCCTGCCTCAGCCTCCCAAGTGCTGGGATTACAGGCGTGAGCCACCACGCCCAGCTGGGACAAGTGTGTTTCTGAGAAAGAGGGAATATTTTGTCAGGGATTAATAGCAATGCTTCTTTTATTATAATTAAAAAAACTTAAGCATGCAGTAGTTTTAGATCATAATATATACATTTAAAATGTATTTGGTACATTTAGTACAGGGTCTATGGGTTCTCACTACACAGATCTGACGTGTAGTGATCTTCTTATTTTCAGCCTCCCAAGTGCTGGGATTGCAGGTGCATGCCACCACACCCAGTCCCAATTGCTATCACAGCATGCCCTTGGGGTCGGGTCAGCATGGCACAGCGAGGATTGAACCATGGTTCCTGTGTCTGCCTAATCAAGTGCTTTAATCTGCTGAGCTATCTGGCTCTTTCTCTCTTTCGCTCTCTCTCTCTCCATATATATAATATATAAATATAATATAATATATAATATATATTATATATATATAGTTTGCTTCTACCTCAGCAACTAAATATCGACTTGATTTGCTGATCTATAAAACTAGATAATTTACTGCTACTATTTATTGGCAAATTTATTGTTTTTGGTAGGTATACTTGTAATATACACTCATTTTATTTTTTAGAGAAAATTTTATCTCAGTAGCTTTGATACTGAAGAAGAAACACGAATGAATTTATCTACATATTGATTGCCAATATTTCAAAAAATTTAGTTTGAACAGAAGTTGTGTGGGCACCAGCATTAGTAAGGACTGTGTATTTTTTGTGTATGTTTAGTACAGGGCCTACAGGGTTTCACTACACTGATTGGACTCATAGTGATTGTCCTGTTTTCAGCCTCCCGAGCACAGGACTATGTATTTTCATCTGTAAACCTAATGGCGGCCTGGAGAGCTTTTTTTTTTTTTTTTTTTTTTTAATCCACTCTTGACATATTTAGCTGTTGTGCTCAATCATCACCAGTGTTTTTTCACCTTACATTCACTTTAAGTAACTCAGGAAAATGTCTAGAAAATGAATGAAAAATTTTGTGTTCAGCTCAAGATGAGATTAACACATATGACATTTCTCCAAGAGAGCTTCAACCTTGAGAGTCACTTCCTTTGATTCACTACAGCGTTGCCACTTTCTCAGTCAGTCCCAAACTTTAGTGCGAGTTGATTTGTGAGCACCTAAGTAGTAGAAGCGAACATTTCATTTCCTTGAAGTTCTTTTAATGCTTAGCTTAAATGATTGTCTGCAGATCAGGAAATAAGACTTCTCAATTGGTGGATATCATCATAAAGACTTTCTTGGGTCAAGAAGATAGATGTCTAAATATGAACTAGTTGCAGAACATTGAGATTTCCCTTCAAGAGGCTCAATTAAAACTCTAGGGTCTTTAATGGGCTCTAGATGTACCAGCCTGGTGCAGTGATAAGTTTTTTCTTTTGTCTGTAGGGGATAATATGCAACCAGCTTAGGATAAAGGTGAGGGTGAAGAGATATTTGTCCCTATAGTTCCTAAGAGAAATTGTATTATCAGGACACAAAGGAATAAAAACTAAGTGTCCACATAATAAAAAAGGTTCTTAATAAAACTTTTTACTTGTCACTAAATCTAATATTTCAAATTTATTTATAGTCTTACTATGAGCCATGCTTTGCTAAACCATATAACTCAGAAAGTTTTCTATGTGGCTCTGCTGTGTTTAAATGAGTACCATCAAATATGAGAACAACAGATATCAAATAGTTGCCTACCTTGAGCAAATTAATTTGTATATTTCGTTTTTAGTTTCTTCATCTGGAAGAAAAAAGTATGAAAGAAATTAGGTGACCTACAAAGTGTCTCCATATTATCTCTTCTAATGTTCTGTGTTATGTAAAAAGAGAAATGTATGAAAAGTACTTAACTCTAGAAAGAATCAAAAGAACTTTACCCCAAAGATAACTGAGGGATATCTTGGACATCATAGTTGTTTTTACAATAAAAGCAGCAACAAAGTCAACCCTGAAATGAAAATTCTAAGAATTCTAAGGAATATAGATATCATGAGGGAAAAACTACTCTAAAGGTTATTATTTAGTTTAGAAAGGCATTCACTTACAGTCTTGTACTGAAGATTAAAATATCTGGAGGAAGGTATAAAGAAAAAGTGCCCATACTTTATCACTACGTTATGGAGAAAGAGAGAGGGAGAGCGATACAGAGAGGCAGAGAGACAGGAAGAAACGGAGAGAGAGAGAGGGAGAGAGAGACACCTAAAGAAAACCAATAGAGTTCAGATTGTAATAAGAGTGTAGGTTAACTGATAGGATAATAGAGACTTAGCTGTAAATGAAATTATTTTAAAGGACAACCTGTTTGTGTAAAAAATAATGGTCACGTCACTTTAATACTAAGAAGGACAGAAAAATCTGCCTTACGAGGCCTGGCAGTTTGTATGTTCTAGAAAAGTTATGAGTCTTTTCTCTGGAACGAGAAAATTATAATATAGATTAATAATCTGATGATGGTTTCAGATGGTATCTATCTGGCTGGCAAATGTTCATAATGTTTATTTTTTAAAAAAAGTTGTCTCAAAATGCTTAATTTTCTGCTTTATTTATTCTAATACATTTCCTAAGCAGTATAATTAGCATTATCCATCTAGAAATTTGTTTAAGGAAAAATTTGGTGGTGTAGCCAATGAGGACTATAAGACAATTCATTGTAGTATCATTTGCAGTAATAGAAAACCTAGAAAAAAATCTGAATGGCCCACAGTAGGTAATGTTCAAATAAATTATTGTATGAATTATGTGTATAAAGTTAAGGTCCTCTTTGGAGGATTACACTGTGGATGTTTTGAAATGTTTCCTTTATAGTTCTATGTTAAAATGATATAAGAACTATTTGAACTTTTAAAATAAGAACTGTTTTAACATATACTGACAAAGAAATATTTCTTATAATTTATGTAATTTAGATTATATAACTACATTGCATAGGATATGAAACTTTTTGTGGATACAAATTCACATATGTAACTGTACAGTATATTTATATGTTTTGATAGTAGAGTGGCAGGAACAGAAATTTTTCTTTTTAAAAATGTTTAGTGATTAGTCTGAAAATTAGTATTAATCTAAAAATAGCTTAATAGCCTTACGAAGTTCCTTTTTTCTACTTTCAGGTACATATTCTCAGTTCCTAAGAACCTCTTTCCTAAAGAAGAAGGAGTTAACTGAAGATTTGATAAGCATGCATGTAGGCAGGACTGGGTCTAGGTTTGCTGGAAAAATGAACCTGGAAATAAAGAGAAAATAAATCTAACCTCTGCACTAACTCATACATTGGAAGTAAACATGCATATCGAATTATAGGCACATACATATTTTTAAACTATCAATATCTATTTTATTTGTTTTAAATGGTGGAAATGTCCAGAGATAAATATTAAATCAAATTCTCAGAGAATGCTTATCTAAAGCTTTATTCTTTTAGGCATGTTTTCTCCCAGGTGACTCCTGCCAGACCATCCCACTGTCTATAAACATGAAGTAACTTCCAAAGATGTCTTGGGGCTTGGAAGACTCCCAATTCCTGATATTCATTTGATAATTTATTTGGCAACCTTGACACTATTAACCTTGAACTAGAGGGCCATACATTTAATGCATTAAAAATGCTGCATGAATTCCAAGCTATCAACCTTATATACAATAACATATAAGGGGGCTAGATATATTAATTCCTGCTACTGATAATCTGTAATACTAAATCTTATTTGAGAGAATATTTTTTGAATACTGAATGCAGCAACAAATAAAGTAAAAACCTGAGGAATAAGGCATTCATTTAAATGAAATAAAATTAATAAAGGTTCTGGATCCCAATTAGTGTTATTGAAGCTTCTTTATTTCAATGATGTTACCTCTAATGATAACATGCAAATGAATTAGCACAAGTATAAACTCCTAATTGTACATGTGTTGTTTGATTAAATATTAAAACGTTATAATAGCTATACTTTGCATTGAAAAACAAAATAAGATTAAAATGACCAACATTACAGGAGAAGAACTTACAAGTATTTTTTCCTGAAAAATGACCAGGCCTGTATGAGAGTCATAGCAGTGATGTTTAATTAACAACTTTTTTGGGCTGGTGAGATGGCTTAACACTCTAAAGCACCTATTTAGGAAAACTTAGGGAACTCCAAGGACCATGGTTTGAGCCAGAGCATCACATGCTGTGCCAGCCCCATCCTCAGGGCAGGCTGAGCTGGCAAAAAAAAAAAAAAAAATTATTGGAGCTCCAAATATAATGTGGTTTTTTTTGCCCCCAATTATTCCCACCAATAGCCATTTTGGACTTCAGATATGTTAGTAATTCTCTTGATTCTTACAGGTTTAAGTAAAAAAAGAAAATCTTAGCAAATGTTTCACTGCAGGTGTGGAATCCTTCTGAAGCTAGAAATGTTATCTAAAGAGTTGTTACCAGACAGTTATTTGAAGACATCAGAAGGTTAAGCAAATCCTTACCAGGGGTGAAGAAAACCTGGGGAAAAAAGAGCTGGAGGAGGTGACCTAGCCTCATGTTTTGGTTGACTCCATGAATAAGAACACGGAAACAACTGCCATTTCTGGCCGTCCTTTCTGCATAATCTCATGGTTTCTTTTTCGGCTATTTCTTCTAATATCTTTCCTTACCTTCCTAAAAATTTTCTGTCAAGCTCATTGCTTCTTATACATGATTGGGAAGACACCACCCTTGGGGACTAGAGATTGCTTTTGGCTCCTCAGGAGCTGGCAGCACGTCTGCCAAGGGTTGGGTCATAAATACAATCAGCTTTGTTTTGTGGCCTTCTGTCTCTGCTGCAACTTACTCATCAGCTTTTGTAGAACAAAGAAAAATTATAACAACATACATCTCCAAGAACACAGTTGGATTTCCACAAAACTTCCTTTATGAGTATTAAATTTTGAATTGATACAATTTTCAGGTGTGATAAGATATCTTTTCTGACAATTAAAAATATGTAACAACACTCTTAGCTCATGTCTCATATAGAACAGCAGGAGGAAAGATGTAGTCCATATGATCTGGTTTGCCCACACATGCTGTAGGCCATGCTTCTTAAACTTATGGAATACTCTGGCATAAAAGAAGAAGGAAAGTAAATCTTAAATGAGAAAACTAAAATAAAAATTTATTAGGGTCAGCCAAATAGCTCAGTGGACTAAAGCACCTGCCAACGAGCTCAGGGACTGGCAGTTTGAGCCCCAGTCCTGCTGTGCTGGCCCCACCCCTGGGACACGCTGAGATCATAGTTGACACTGGGGGTGGTGGCGTGTCCCTGTAATCTCAGCTCTTGGGAGGTAGTAAGCAGGTGGATTACTAAGAATCTGATCTAGTAGTGAGACCCTGAACACCCTGTAGACCCTTCTCTAAAAAAAAAAAAAAAAAAAAAAAAAAAAAAAAAAAAAAAAAAAAAAAAAAAAAAAAAAAAAAAAAAAAAAAAAAAAAAAAAAAAAAAAAAAAAAAAAGCTAAATAAATAAATAAATAAAATAAAACAAAACAAAACAAAAATTTATGACAGGTATGGAAACAAACTTAAAGATACAAGGATGAGATTAAGCAGGGTTAACTTAGTCTTATCCTATCCAACAAGACATTTTTCACTTTGCAAAAACCACTAGAAAATATAAATTATTTAAATAAAAATCAAGAAATAAAAATAGCAAAATCAACAATATTACTGATAAAAATTACAAAGTAGGGATCTGAATATAGGCTCAAACCCCAACTGCAAGTTCTAGCCAAATGACTCTAAGTAAGTTGCTAGACTTCTTCATGCCTCAGTTCTCTTATAAAAGGAGCTGCCTGTTTTCTAGCTGTTGTGAGGATTGTACAATTTGGTACACATAAGGTGCATAAAACTGAATGTCCTAATAAGTCAAAAAGTGTTAGCTATGACTTTGAACATCAGTTGGATATTTATGACCTGATCCAACATACAGTAAAAGGACACCCAAAGGTGTATTGGTGAAATTTACCTGATGTAGAGTTTTAGAGAGAAACAGACATAATTTTAAAAAATTTTGAGGTACTTCTTATAAGACGGAATACATACAGGTACATCTGTACACCTTTTATCCAGTTTACCTCAACAATAACATTCTAGTAACTATAACACAAAACCGCTGTGGGGGAACTGACATTGGTGCAACCTTTGTGCATGAGTACACACATGTGTGTGTGCACATATGTCTGCGTGCCTTTTGTCCTTTGCCAAGGCTGTTCCCCAGCCAAAGCATCCAGATATAAAATTAAGTTGTCAACTCAGTAATTTAAATGGTACCCAAAGAAGAAGTCTTGCATTCATGTGGATCACACTCTTGAATGTTACTGCTAGAATGTTCAAAATGAGAATACAGTTCCTCCATGAAAACTAAGCACCTGGAATGGGCTGTGTGGCTCCATTACCCCTTGCCCTTTAGGCTGTACTCTGAATTGAAGAACAACAACATATAAGTAAGGAATTTTAAAAGAAACTTCATAATTCACACCAACTATTAAAAGAGAGAGAGAGCTAGGAGGCTTAGTTCTCTTAATTCACATTCCAAAAGAGCATCTATCACCATATGACAGGGCCTTTCAGCTTGGAATCCTTTTCATTTCAAGTTGGGCAAGGTGATTTGATCCACAAGGGCAGAGAAAGCCCTGCACATCTGCTCAGCTCCATCATACAGATCCGCGTTCACTGAGGATTGGGGACCTGCAATCAGCACACACACAGAAGACCATTTCAGAGAAGGGCACCTGTTGTTTCTCAGGTTGATCTGGACAAAGATGTACAAGGAACTCTTCTCTCCTCAACTTCCAAGAATAATGCCCTTTCTCTAAGCTAGTTAGTAAAATAAGATGGCTAGGGTTTACCACAATCATTATTACTGTCACAGGTTAGGTCTAAAATATCCTCCAAAAGTCTCCTTTGGTTTGAACAGAGACTATGTCACGCAAGCACTGCATGCATCAGTTCACAGCTGGTTGTGCTCTTAGGAAGTCATCTTGGTGGGAAGAGGCAAGTTGCCAGGCAAGTGACCAGGAAAGGTGTCTTCTTCCAATCCCTGGCTCCTTCCTTCTCTTTGTGCTTTGTGGGTGTTATGGCATAAGCAGCTGTCCTCACCAATGCCATCCTACCATGTCATTTCTGTCTTGGAGCTAGCCAACCATGAATCAAACCCACTGCAAACTGAGTCCAGATAGATCTGTTCTCCTTTAAGGCATATGTGCAGGGTATTTTGTTCTAGCAGCAAAGTGACTAATGAATCACTGTCCCAGTCTGGTGGGAGGTTCTTAAGGCACATTTGTCTTAAGGTGCCTTACATATCTAAGGACCTAGAAAGCCTATGCCACGGCAGTGTCTTTCAAGCCCTGGTGTATACAAGCATCACATAGAAAGTACAAATACAGATTGATGGGCCCCTACCTTCAGAGTTGTAGTTCATTTTATCTGGGTCAAATTTGGGAATAAGTTCGTAGGTGATATTAATGCAACCTAGAAATCATACTTTGAGAACCATTGCTAAATAATTAATGGTTTAAGGGACCCCCTGTGATTTCTTATGATAGGAAATGTAAAAAGATTTATAATTTAGTGATTAGCAACCAAAAATTTGATGTGCATGACCTTTTAAGAGTTCTGTTTTAAGACACCAGTCCTACTTCCATATAAGCACAAAGACAGACATTATAAGGATATTTACCAAAGCCCTATTGTGACAATAAAATGCCAAAAGCAATTTTGGTATATATTGCTAATTATAGTCCATACATTTATACATCAAGATACTAGGCAGCTTTTAAAAACTGACTGTGCTCAATGTTTTTCTTTCAGTGTCTGTGTCCCTGAATTCAAAGCAAATCGTTTATAGATACTAGAGTTGGATAAATATAGTAAAACGTTGGCTCTTGTTTTTTGTTGCTTTACTCAACAATTTTTTTGATCTATTTATATTTAAAATAATTCTTGAAAGGAAGAGTCATTTTGATATATGTTAGTTGACTTGTGTCTTATACTTCTTTTGTCTCTCTTATATCTCCTATTTACTGTTTTTTTTGCATTGTAATAATTTGATTATTTCCCTTTGTATAACTTGTATAGGCATTTGTATGGGCATTTTGTGTGTATGTGTTTACCTAGAGGCTTATGTTACATGATATAATGGCAACAGCCTTTTTCTTTTTTTGTGGAACTGGGTGTTGAACTCAGGACCTTAGCAATAGTCCTTTTTAGGTGGTATCAACTTTTTAATTGCTTTAGTACTTAGATTACATTGTTAGTGATATAAAATTATATCTTTTTAAATCTTAACCAGATATATATATGTGAAATTGAGAATAATAATATAGAGCTTCTCATAGTATAAAAAATCTTTACATAAAATATTATTTGTCTCCTTGTAAAAGATTTGAATGAAGGCAAATATCTCTTCTAAATGAATTTTATATATTTTTCAATTTTTAATCTTACTTTTAAAAAATACCCAGCAAGGTGTGCTAGAAACCCTGAAATGCAGAGTGTCCCCACTGGCAGAGGGGTGCAGGCCAGTTTCTGGTCCAGCCAGCAGAAGGGACTCATGCTGGGCCACAGGGGGATCACAAGAATCCACTGCAGCCCATCAGTGGACCGAGGAGCAGGTGCTCACTTCCACAATGGCTTCTAGGGTGGGGATCAACCTCTGGCACCATTCTACAGTGACTTAGAGGGAAATGATGCAGCATGTCTCCTTCCTTCATTGAACTATAGGATTCTGTAGCTCAGTATAGCACCAAGCTCCCATTGGATGCAGAGAGAGTGAGAAAAGACCACATCATTTTTCTTAACTCAGTATTGATCACTGCTGTGTCATGCTGTGGCACAAACCATACTTACCTGGGATGATGGGGAACATAGCAGGAATAGTCCTGCATAACTCCATCTTTAACTACTTTTGAAAAGGAAAAATCAATGTAAGATCTTTCTGTACTGTATATTCATGAATATATTTCTAATAACTATTTGGCCTTCTAAATTTTATATCAGAATTAAAAGTGATTTAAATACCATTGCTTAAGTATCATGGTATTATGTATTTGTCTCCAGTATCTTTACCTCCATGAATGACTTTTTGTGCAAAACATTTTTGGTCCACAGGTTTTTCTTTCAATACTTTCAATATATTGTCTTCAGGCCTGAAAGAATGCTGATGCCTTGGTTTTATGAGAGCTGAATGACCTCTCTTTGTCCACTTTCAAAACTTCCTTTAGTGCCTTACTATGGAAAATTTGATTATAATTTGTCTTCATGTGAATTTGTTTGAGTGCATCTAATACAGGATCTATTGAGTTTTCTTGATCTAAAAATTTTCATTTTCTCCCCAGATTTGATAATATTTTTCATTATTTCTTTGCACAAGCTTTCTGACCTTTTTCTCTCTCTTTTGCGATTATAATTCCCATAAGGCACGTGTTGGTGTGTTGTGTATCATCCCATGAGTTTCTTCAGCTTTTTTCTCTTTTTCCTTTTTTTTCCTCTGAATGGATAATTTTGAATACTCCACCTTTCAGTTTGTGGATTCTTTCTTCTCCTTGATTCTACTTCACTGTTCAGTCTTTCTATTAAAACTTTCTTTTCAGTTATTGTATTTTTGACTACACAAGTTGCATTTGGTTTTATTCAAAGTTTTCTGTTGGTTGAGGTTCTCTGTCTCTGTCTCTGTCTCTGTCTCTTTCTGTCTGGCACTGTTCTCCTGACCTCATTGAGTATCCTTATAAGAGTTATTTCCAGTTCTCTGTCAGAACATGTCAGTTTTCTACAAGGGTCCATTCATGTTTTTTTTTTTTTTTTCTGTATTTTAGGGAAGGGTCTACAGGGTGTTCAGGGTCTCACTACCAGAGCAGACTCATAGTGATTCACCTGTTTGCAGCCTCCAAGAGCTGTAAACAGGCACATGCCACCACGCCCAATCTCAATTGCCATCTCATGTGCCCCATGGGTGGGGCCAGCATAGCATGCCCCAGGGATCAAACCCCCAGCCCCTATGTCTGCTTGCAGGCACTTTAATCCACTGAGCTAGTTGGCCAGCCTTCAACAAGGTCCATTTCTGGATCTCTCTTATTCCTTTGCTTGGACTCTTGTCCCTGTTTCATCTTTCTTTACTCTTCGTGCTGGTCAATACACAATAGAAAAACCCCAGCTGCCTGTCCTCTTCATGCTCTCTGCTACATGTGCTTCAAGTCTTGTCATAAGGAAAAAGACCCTCAGTCTGGTTGGAGATGTGTCAGAGCCTCTCAAGCCTTCACGTTGTCCCTGCTGCCACCTCTGTTCCTCTTGGCCCTTGGGCATGTGGAGTATGCTGGGCTCTCTCAACACTCTGAGCCAGGTAAGCACGAGCCAGTCTCTTGGACAGACCTCTGAAGAGTTAGAACTGTGGGTATACAGCCCACCTGTTTCACTCCTGGGAAGCTGGGATTTGAAGTTTACGTGCATGCGTGTTTGGCATGATCCTGGGGAGGAGATATGGTGAGTGCTAACTCACCATCTTTCTCATGCCATGCTTTTCTCTTCCTGCCAACCTTTTCCCACCTTTCCTCCCTATCACTGAAACACACATGAAAAACGCATACCAGAAAAGCAAGGCGAAAGTGTCGCTGTGAGCAACCATGGTGTGGGTAGAGGATGTAAAAGATTATGTGGAGAGGAGAGCTAGTTCAATCCATTGAGAAGCCCAGAGTGGCTATTTCCCAGCCAAGAGTGCCGAGCCCTCAGGGAGACTGTGAGAGAAGAAAAAGCCATGATGTTGAGAACTCTCAGTATTTTGTTCAGAACATCAGTGTAGGTGAAAAAGTACTTTGAGACAGGCACTGTCTCAAGGCTGAGCAGTTTCTCCTAGGAAAGGAGGAGAGCAGGAGGCATGACATGCTTTACTTATCTAAACTTCTTATTTAACCTTCCGCGTCTCACACAGCCTGTGTTTTCTGGCCCCCTAGTCTCAGCGATTCACTCCTCACAGAGCCTGTGTGTGTTCATCCTGCTTTTGTGTAACTGTTCAGTTCACTCCTGGCCAGGTGCCCCACAGGAGAGAAGCGGAGAGAAATAATATAGGAGTCACACATAAGGAAATTCAGTCTCAGATGGAAAGCGAACAAAACCAGATAGTTTTGTCTTTTACCATAGAGACAAAGAGTATTAAACATATTTTGAAATATGATTTCTTTATGACATTTTGTGTAGCATTATTTTTTTTCTCCCATTACCAGGGATTGAACTCAGGACTCAGATAGATGCTTATGCCACTGAGCTATATCTCCAGACCCATGTACTACAACTTTCAATGAAAATGTTTGATAATGATTTTAAGTTCAACATTTAGAATTGAAAGAGTTTTGGGGAACTCCTTATGCATAACTTTTTTCTTTTCCATTAAGCTCTCATAGTCTCTTCAAATTCCATTATCTTAGATCTTGATGCTGACTAACTCTATGCAATTGATGTCAAGAACTGCCTAAAAGTGATAATCAGGTTTGCTGTTTTAATACAATTAAGCCTTTAAGGAACATAAAGGTCAGCTTAATTTGCAAAATGTGGAGGCGTCTTAGCAAAGCATGATCCAAAAGGGCAGTCAGCTCCTACGATAATCACCATGCTGGGTTGATATATTGACACTCTGTCTGGGTAAATCTTAACATATTGAAGATAACAGATAACTTTAATTTTTCCAATAATCCTCAAATTAAGAAAAACATGGGAGAGTAGAGTGGCCACAACACCCTGTTATGATCTGACATTTTCACAACTGAGACAGAGAAATAGACCTTATTTTAGCCACTTCCCTTTCTTTGCCTTCTCAACTGTGATGATGATGACTCTTCTGGCCCTGATTAGGCCTGGTATGATTTTGGTAAGCATGTATAGATTGCAGATGAATAAAGGAATATACTTCTACAATCTACAATGCCAATGGCTAAGTGGAGTTTGAAAACAAGATCATCAGTATGGGATTGCAAAATGAACCAAGTTTAATTTGAGGTATTTGAGAGATGAGTGATAGAGAATGCAAGACAGCAGCTATGAAGATTAGCACACATTTTTTTCTTTTCTTTCTTTTTTTTTTTTTTTTTTTTTTTTTTTTTTTTTTTTTTTTTTTTTTTTTTTTTTTTGTGCAGGGTCTCACTACACAGCTCCCGACTCATAGTGATTCTCCTGTTTTCTATCATCCCAGTGCTGGGATTACAGGTGTGCACCACCACACCTGGGACTCCACTGCTGGCTCAGCATACCTGAGGGTGGGGCTGGCGCAGCATCAGGTGCCAGGGATGGAACCCTGGCTCCTGCACTTGCCTTAGTCCATTGAGCTATCTCACCTGGCTCTAAGATTAACACAAATTCTTATGTCTCATTATTAAAGGCCTAGAATAAATAATGCTAACACAAAAGAAATAATACTGTAACATTTAAATCTTATTACAAAATAAAGGTTGCTCTAATAACAAGAAGAGGAAATGAGAATCTCCTTGTTAATATCAGAAGCATGTTGGTGTAATAATGCATACTAAAGCATCTCAGTGATTCTATTGAGATTGCAAATGGAATTTTGAAAGATGTTATGGTTTGTATCTAGTTGTCTCCCCAAAACTTCATGCAGTCATGGGGTGGACTTCTAGAATGTGTGGTTAACTCATGATCCACTGGATTATGGGTATGAGTGCTGCCGGGATCATGGGTGTGAGTATTACATCCAACCTGGAGCAGAGAGCCTGAATGCAACTTAAGGGAGACAGACTTGCTCTCTGTTTGCTGTTGTTGCTGCTCCTCCTATTTGCTCTTGCTCTTTGCCACTACTGTGAAAGGTTGCTCTCTGTCATGTGCCTTGGAACCAGTTGAGTGTGGACTGACCCACTGACTGTGAGTTAATAAACCTTTCCTTCCTTTATTTTGGGTGTTGAGTATTTGTCTCAGCAACAAGAGAAGGGTACTGAGACAAGATATATTTTAAAAATTGTACAAGACTTTATACATTAATACATATTATTCATTGTAGTTTTGTAAGTTCACATCAACTGAACTTAGAAATGTGCTTCCCTCTGTTACAATCTTCCTCTTTAATGGTATAGTGATGCATATGTAGATGGATTTAGATATATTCATATACACAAAACTTGTTGACTCACTTAAAATATGAATGACTCTTCTACCCTTAGGCATTAAATTGGGTGTATGTTGTGATATTGTCTTCTAAATAGGAGTAGTAGATTCAATTTACTGGGAACCTGAAGTGTACATCATTATGACTATACTTATAAGAGTTGGCCCCACAGTTTGAAAAATCAGAAGCTTCCATCAGATCATTTGCAAAACCAAACAGAAAAATAAAATCAAAATAAAGACAGCAAAGACTAAAAACTTTCCCAATTGCCCACTTTTTACGTGAAATTTTCCTTAAAAAGTCAAGTGCATATTGACTTAACTTTGAGTACTCAGCACAGTCCCAGGATGTTTACATGGAAATACAGTGGGTCAAATCTTATGCTAGTTTAATAATCAGGAACAAGGAGTTCTTATCCTCTTTGTCTCTGCCATCTGAACATGCTTCTGGCATCTCTGTAAGCTTGTTTTTTCTAATGCTGAGATTAATTTCATTTATTGTAGTGGTTTTTAGAATCATCAAGTAAATTATTTTATTTTTCTGTCTATTAATTTCTATGTAATTGACATTTTTGTGTCCCTAGTTTATAGATCTCCAACTGTCCTGTCCCTCATCAACTTGTATATTGAAGAGCAGCAACCAGCACCTCTGCGTGTAGCTGTATTTAAAGGTTTATTTTTAAAGAGATAACTTAATTAAAATGAGTTCATTAGGATGGACATTGTTACAGTATAGCTAGCAGAAGACATGTGGACAAAAATGTACCCAAAAGGAAGACCTGATAAACACAACAGGAACAATGAAGGTAGCCATCAGTAGGTCTCCAGGCCCATTCTCTTCCTTAAGCGTACCCTTCCTCCTATGTTTCTTCCTCCTCATCCCTTTTGGTGGGGTGGAGGATTTAGGTCCCTTAGTCTTTGGTACTTTGGCAGCCCTAGGAAGCTAAATGTACCAGTTCAAATACATTCAACCATCCTCTGAGAATGCACAAGAGAATATCATTCTTAAATCTATCACAGGTACCTAGGTTAAATCATGAGTCTCCAACATAAAAAAAATTTAATTTTCCCAGAATAATAGAGACATATTCTAGTTAGAAATAAGACATTAGTCCATAACATAAGGAATAAATATAGTAAAGAATTTTTAAAAATCTCTTAAGAGGTGCTGGGGATTTGGCTCAGCAGTAGAATGCTTGCCTAGCGAGCTGGAAGCCCTGGGCTCGGTCCTTGGCACCAAAAAAAGAATAAAAACTCCTGTAAAAAGCAGTTCCACCAAAAAAATCAATAAAATGAAAAAAGGCCAAAAGCAAACAAGGTAACAGTATGCACAACCTTTAAAAAAAGTAAAAAGCTCTTAAGAATTCAGCAGTGAATTCTGGATATGATAAATTCAATAATAAGCTTCTAAATATGATGATGCTAAACATAATATAGAAACCTACACCAATTCTTTATAAAGAGCAGTATTATTGTCCCTACTTTTAAATGGTGACATTGGGCTGCCCAATTATATATGGTTTAAATTTACTGCGTAGTTTCAGTAATATAATTGCAATAAGTATTTATATAATGATTAATATGTGCCATTCACTAAAGACTTGCATGATCTATCATCTTCAACATTCACAGTAATTCTATACTTAAGTCAATATAGGGAATCAGTTTCAAAGATGCTGTCTAAAAGATTCAGAACTCTGTTCCATTCTCAGTGGCAGCCATTCAGCTAAAATAGTAAAACGAGGCTTTTAAAAGGCAGCTCAAATTTCTAGCCAGAACTGCCTGTCCTGACTGAAGACCTTACCTGGTGGCATCTCTAGACTGAATGTGTCCATGAGTTTTGACAGTAGTTCTTGCAGCTCCTCTTCCTCCAGCTCATCTTTTCTCCCTGCAATGTTAAGTATGGTTTTCCTAGCCGTGGATGCCAGAGTAGTGCTGGTCATTTCAGTGGGAGAAGTTTGGAGCTTGCCCTGCAGCAGTCCTTGCTGAGAACTGGACACAGAACTGAGGATTTCCTTGGGTATCTCTTGTGTGCAGCTTTGTGCCCTGATGGTTTGCACCACGGTAGCTTGTGATTCTGAATCTGGTGGAGCACAGTCTGTATTTGCTTGGCTTTGGTCAACCAGGGCATGGTTAGTAGGAGGTTTCCATCCTGGACCATCCTCAGTGACATTCTTGATATGGGAAGAATCTTTTCCCTTCCGGAACCTATCAGCCAAAGAATGATCAACCTTTGACACCTTATGTTGGCAGGAAGATGAAGGATGGCGTGGCTGCAACATTGCCTGGGTAAGAAAACCTTATTAATAAAAAAATTAAGATTCACTTTTTTTTCAAAAATGTATTATATTTTAATATTCCAGCAGAAGATACTAATGTGACATTTATCTTTTTCCTCTGGAAATATTATTCATTTTATTTCACTTTGTTAATTCAATACAGATCTAAAATTCCCTAAAATATTGGATCACCTGAGGTTGTAAAATAATTACAGGATATATCACAATAAACTTAGAAAAAAAGCTAAGTTCTAAAAAGCTTAGGTTCTAAAAATGTTCTGAAAAAACTAAAAATGTGGAATTTCTGAAGACATAAGCATACATTGGACGATGGATAAAAATTATCACAATAAAATGTTCATAATAATTGGACTAATAGGTCAGTTATAAGAGGTTTTATAATAACCCAGAAGTATAAAAAATATCTAGGGTGTGTCCCTGCTAGGCACAGTTCTCAAAGTTTGCTGCTTGGCCCTGGGAATTCCTGGTACTCCTTTAGGATCTGGTGAAACGAAATTATTTACATAATGACTCTTTGATCATTTAACTGTTCCTTGCACTGCCTCTTGCAATACTGGTATAAAATCAACAATAAGTGTGGTCATGGACGCCTTAGCAGGGATCAAAGCAGCATCAGCGCTCCTCAAATGCTACCAAGTTAGAAGAGGAGACAGTTCCACTCAAAGAGATCTTTGATAGTCTAGCAAAAGATCTTAATGTTCTTAAGAATAAACCGTGCTGTTTAAATACTGTGGGTGGGGGAAAGGGACACACACACAAAATGCCTCAAATGCACACTGCAGAGAATGTTGCCTCCTGTGCCAAAAGAGGACTGATGATTATGACTATTCGGACTCGGGATTGGGCAAATATTATCTCAAAACTAAACAAATTAAGAATATATATTAAAAAAGAATGTCATTGCTTTTATTGGCAATTATGATACCTAAGCTTTCAAGAAAAAAAAATTAGAATTTTGGAAAACTTGAGTCTACCACCAGGATCTTGAAAGCTTTCCAATTCCTGAATATTTTTCTGATGCAATTACTGATGCCATTAATGAATATGAATTTCTTTGGATTCCATGCAGTGAAATGAGAGCCCTAGGAAGTATAGCACAGCTCAGTGATCCACTGTTTTCCAAAGGACTAGTGCATATTGTTTAATAAGAATTATGCCTAGGTAAATCTATTAAATCTATTTGAAGAGCACACTAGAGGGCTGGTGAAATAGCTCAGTGGTCTAAAGCACCTGCTTGGGCAAGCTTAGGCAAGATTAGGCAAGCTTAGAGAAGCTTAGGCAAGCTTAGGGAAGCACAAGGACCGAGGTTTGATCCCTCTTACCACATGCTGCACCAGCCCTGCCTCCAGGGTGGGCTGAACCAGCCAGAAAAAACCAAAACCAAAAGCAAAACCCAGAAAAGAACACACTAGAAAAATGTGTTTTAATAAAACAATGAAATAGATAAAACTTCCTATTTTGTATCACAACTGTCTTTTAAGAATTTTTTTTTTTGTTTCAATGTAGTATCAAAGTATCCCCAGTCACATGAAAGTCTATGAGAATACATTGACTTTTTTTTTTTTTTAACTGCAAATTAATGTGGGTCCCTATTTCTTAACCTTCAACCAAAAGGTCTTATGATAGATTGATTACCAAAAAATTCATAGATTTAGTGATCTTTTATTAAAGCTACATATTAAAGAGATTTATCAGTGAGTGAGGTAGCTCAGTGGTCAAAAGCACCTGCTTAGGCAAGCTTAGGCAACTGCAGGGACCGCAGTTCGATCCCCAGCATGACATGCTGCTCCAGCCCACTCCCAGGGCAGGCTGAGCCAGCCATAGTATATATACATATATATGTATATATATATATATATATATATATATATACACATATATATGTATATATATGCATAAAAATGTTTCTTAGAGTTTTAAAATGTAGTTATTGTTTTAAACTATTACATATATGATGAGTTTATTTTTTCCAGTTAGTTAATGCATATATTTTATACACTTCAGTTTTAATTTTGAGTATGGTAAATGGCAACAAATGTGATCTATGCAAACAAAAGCTCATAGGGGTCCCCCCAAATTTTTAAGATTGTATGAAGGATCCTGAGACTAAGCGGTTTAAAAACAGAATCACTTTGTTCCCGACCTCTTAATTCTAAGTGGTATCAATACTGTTGTCTTTTAATAGTGCTGATTTCAGGAAAGGTAAATGCATAGGGTGAGTGTAAGGTGAAGAACAGAAAGGGACATGGGAAGAGGCAATTTAGATGGAGCATGAGGCTTTGGGCTGCAGTCTGCTGTGGCTGGACTTCTAAGCTGGAGCTTATACTTCCAAGCTGTTCATAGACCCAGTGTCTCCCACATTTTGTACCTGTACATCCTGCCGCATCTGCTGTAGCTTGGACCATAGACTATCCTGGTTGCTTGTGAGTTCCTGAATTTTTGCCTCAAATCTGCAATTTTTTTCTTCCTGGGTGGTATATATTGCTTGCAACTTGTCTTTGTATTGATTTAACTGCATTTTAAGGAGCCTGAAAAGAGAAGATGTTTGATTGGTACGGAAGGGCAAGAGGCAATCTGCCTGGAGCCCTAGAAACATGTCAACAGGTCCTTGTCTACTGTCTAACAGTACTGTTCTAATGGCTTCTTCACATGTCCAGTTGTCCTCTGGATCTATTGTGTATGCAGTTTCACTGCAGCTCTTATTTTGGTACATTTTGGATTACCTTTGACAGTGTGTTTTCACCAGCTACCCAAATTTTAATACAGACTTTATAATTCTTTTGTGTAGAAACACTAAACAGAGATCGGAACACTTGGGCCAGACCACAGGGAAGGAACAGGATACAATTCATGAGTGATGGATCTGTTCTGGTCTCTCTTTCATCTATGTATTCTCTGGATAAAGAATGAACCAAGCTGGAATAGATTAGAAGATGCAGAAGCAGATACAAACACACTCAACCACATTATCTTCAACAATGGGGCCAAACACGCTTAGTGGAAGAAAAATAGCCTCTTTAACAAATGGTGCTGGAAAAATTGGCTCTCGACATGCTGAAAACTAAAATGTGACCCTAGTCTATCACTATGTACTAAACTAAAGTTGAAATGGATTAAAGATCTAAATATTAAAAGAGAAACATTAAATCTCCTGGAAGAGAAAGTGGGAGAAAATCTTAAAGACATTAGGGTAGGGAAAAATTCATGGACAAAAATCAAAATGTACATTTAACACTTGAAAGCATCAACAAATGGTACCTCCTCCAGCTAAGAAGTTTTTGCATGTGAAAAGAAATCATCAACAGAGTAAAAAGACAACCCACAAATTTCAAAAAGATTTTAACTAATAAGAACTCAGACAAAGGTCTTCTATCTAGAATCTATAAAGAACTGAAAACCATTAGGGTCCCAAAATTCAAAGACCCGATCCAGAAATGGGCATCTGAGAAGAACACACACTTCTCAGAGAAAGAAATTCAGCAAGCCTATAAACACATGAACAAATGCTCTGCATCTCTAGCCATCCATGAAATGCAAATTAAAACAACACTTAGATACCATCTCGCCCCAGAAAGAATGGCTATCATAAAGAAATCAACCAGCAACAAATGCTAGAGAGGATACGGAGAAAAAGGAACACTTCACTGCTGGTGGGAATGCAGATTGGTGCAACCATTATGGAAAGCGGTGTGGAGGCTTCTTAAAAAACTAGAACTGGAAATCCCATTCAATCCAGCTATCCCCCTACTGGGAATTTTCCCAGAAGAACTGAAAACATCATACCATAGTGATATCTGTGCACCTATGTTTATAGCCGCCCAATTTGTCATAGCCAAATCTTGGAAACAATAAAAATGCCCAACATTTGAAGAATGGTTAAACAAGAAGTGATATTTTTATACAATGGAATATTACTCAGCTATAAAGAATGATAAACTGGAAGACTTCATATATAAATGGATGTATATTGAACATATACTCATAAGTGAAATAAATCAGATCTACATTTGTAAATATCGTATAGTCTCCCTAGTATAATAAATCTAAAGAAGAAATAAAAATGGAAAGGCATAACACAGCTGAATGGCAATCAAAGATTTTTGAAGCAACACTAAAACTATGCTTGAAGTGTGTGTCATTCGGGACTTTTAGATGTGTGCTGCTTCTAATGTAAACTCAGTTACTGCTATACTCTCTCTCGAGTAAATGGTTGATTAGCAAAAAAGATAAAAAAAGTGTATTAATTGAGAATAAGAGACTAGGAAAAATACCATAGACTTGACAGGCTACAATTTGGTACATCCTTAGGTTTCTAAATGTCTGTGTAAAAATGTGTTACTGCTTTTACCACATTCTGTAGAGATTTATTAGAATATCAATGATTGAAGAAAAATACCAATGTCAAGTTAAGTCTAAGATGTATGATATTTGGAAGGGAAGTGGTGTTGAGCTCAATTACCTATGTTACAGAGTAAGTTTATCATGAAGCTTCTCTGCTGGAGGGATGAGAGTGTAAGTTAACAGACCAAGAATTGGAGAAAAGGAAGGGCTACAAGGATAGCCATCATTTTGGCTCTGGCTGTTCAAGGTCAATGAGGACTCAGGACATAAGAGAACCTGTGCTGTAACATCCTATAACTCACAGTCAAGGAGATAGTGGGACCTCAGAGGAAAGGGATAAATGAAGTATAGCGTGCCTAAGGAGAGTCATTTGGGGAGAAAACATTCTCTAGGGCTTTCACAGAGAGCAAACTGGTCAAACAATGGCCGTGACTCGTCCAGATGGCTGACACTGACAACAGTTCTACAAAGCACTATATATGATTTCAAAGTTAATCCTGAGGAGATTTGACCTTGGCAAATACAAATGATGAAAGTTTTGCTAGACAGGTCTTGCTTTAACTTGCCCTTGATCACCCAGCAGAAAAGCTTAATTACAAGGCATAAAACGCCGAGCTAGATTAGTATGGTGAGCTGCAAGAGGCTTAAATCAACAGCCCTCAGCATTGCCAGTTTCACTGGTAACCCACTGCAATTATGAAACATTGGACTATGCCTATAATTACTTCCTCCTAGTTCAAAGAGAAAAAAGCTTTTCTTCTTTTATTTTTCTTTTTTTCTGAACCAATATCGATTAGAAAATTTGTCACATCTGCACCCTGTGCTCTGCATAACTTTTGTGAGGACAATAATATGCAGTGTGTCAATTATTGCAAGTGTGCTACTAACATGTTTTGAAACTCTCATATTGTTATCTCTTATTAAAAGTAATAAAAAAAGAATGAACCAAGCAATCATGTCTCTACTCTGCTTAAAGCCCCCAGTGGTCCCTTCTCTTTTAGAGCAAACTTCAGCCTTTCCAGAGGCAGGCAGTCTCAACAGGGTAGCCACTCTGTCTTCCCTAAGCAATCTCAACTGCTTTTCTTGCTTACTCACTGCTCTCCAGCCAAGACAGTGCTTGGATTCTCCCTTTGGTTCTCCCTTGACTCACTCCCTCATGTCTTCAAGTCCTTGCAAAGGCATTACCTTCCAGTGAGGTCTTCCTGACCACCTACAAAAAATTACAAAGAGGAGCCTCAGCCTCACTCTGAAATGCCTGACCCTTCCTTTCCTGCTTTGTGTCGTCCATGGCTCATCATATCTAATTGCTAGGAGCTTAAAGGGATCTTAGGTTTTGTCCTGGACCCCAGCCTTTAATATTCTGGACAGTCATATTGTATGACATACTGTATGTTTTACTCATTATTTTACTCATGTCTCTTAATTCTAGAAAATTTTTTTCTTTTGTTTATTATCATATCCTCAGGGCTTGGCCTAAAGTAGTGCCTGTCACATAGTTGGTAAACAACTTAAACTATCTGAATATAGTCTTTATACTTTACTTTATTCTGATGGCATTTTTTTTGTAGAATTTGTGCATACCAGTTTTCCAGTGTGAAATCAAACATTTCTCAATATTAACACCTTTCAATTCCCCAATTGCTATCATGCTTGGAAAGTTCTTGAAATGTAGTTGGGCTTCCCATTCCAACTGGGGTCTCTGAAAGATAGTCTTCAAACTTCCAGTCACTCAGGTGAAGCAGGAATCTGATTCTAACATATTTCATTGCAGTGCTGAATGTGTACATATGATGACTTTGTACAAAGAAGTCAGTCCAAGGGTTTTATACAACTGACAACAAAGAAAAGTTCTTGTGTGCCCTTATATAGAGTGCTCTCTGTACCTAAAGCATTGTGTGTACTTTGACTCCACTACTATGACAGTCTCTCTTTGTCTTCCATGTTGTCTAACACCCACATCCTCTTTGGCTGATCCACCATGCTTGCACAGCTAAGAAGATATGTGCCTCAACTTCCTTCATTCCAGTATAGCATAGGTAGATCCCCATAAGAAATATGACTCTTTCTCATTCTGAGTTTATTGTTGTTGCATGTTGTTTTCTTCTGTAGTTGTTTTCCTATTTTCTTTGTATATGTTATATTTGGTTATTGGTTAATGTTATACTTGGTTGAATGTATTATAGGTAACTGACAAAGGGCTTACTTCATAGAGTTGAATTTAAATATCTTGGTAATTTACAAAGTCTTTCTTAGAAGACCCCAACAGTGTTGGTTAAAATTGGCTGAAAGGACTATAAAGTTATTGGAATGTGTCTACAAATATATCCAAGATTGATAAAAATGATGGTGCTGCCATGCATAAGAATGGTCCCTTCACTTTGCATTTCATTTATCAATGAGCCCCACAATTACCCTTTCTTAGGATATTAATGGTGTATGTGGTAGATATCGATTATAGAAAAGGGAATCCTTTAATTTGAAGGACTCAGTATCAAACAGTTATTTAAAAAGTTAAGTTTTAACACATTTCAAAAATCCTTTTTTGTTTCTACACTTTAAGTTTCAAAATGGACTATTAATGTCGTTTTTCTTTAAGAGTAGGAAGAATTTATTAAGAGATACAAGGATGGAAGGGGGCCTGGAAAGTGGGTTGCCCCAATGTCACTTTCTTTAACTGTGTTTTTGGTTTCTTTTTGAGATTCCATGATCAGAATTATTGCTTTCTTGTTTTATCCTTCTTTTCTTAATGTGTTTGGTACAGGATCTCACTATGTAGCTCAGACTCCCCAACACTGGGTTTACAGGCCCGTGCCACCATACCTAGTCTCTCAGTTTCTGTAGCCAGCTCAGTGTGCCCATGGGTGGGGCTAGTGCTACCTGTGGTGCCAGAGGTAGAACCTGGGTTCCTACACTTGCCTAAGCAGATGCTTAGTCCTCTGAGCTATCTCCTTGGTCCCACAATGGTTTTTAAAATGTAACTTATTTGGGAACTTTAAAAGTGTTTATTGAGCAGCTTTTCATGAGCTATCACAGATTTTAAAAATATTTCCTTTCATTCATTTAGGTTATAAAATGTATCCCTTCCTACGTACACATATGGAATTGTTAAGTTGCTCAGCTTCTACCTGAGAATTGTGTCTGAAAACACAGTCCTCCTCAGAGGAGAAACTGTTAAGTGAGAACAAGAAATTCTCTATTCTAAAGGAATGACCAGAGTTCACACAGCCTAAGGACAGATTTGCTTCCTGAGTCACAAAAAAGAAGATGGTAGAGATTCCAATGAACCAAATAAATGTGGTAAACAGATAGTTGATTTTGAAGAAAGCATACTGATTTTTGTAGAAATAGGCAGAATATAAACAAGTCTGTTTATATGATTAAATCATTATATAGAAGAATCAAAATTCCATAGAAAATGCTTAGCTAGCTTTCAGAAATAAGTTCAGATAATCAAAAGTCAATCTTACTATAGTGAGTGACATGGTTTTTATTATGCTCATCTGCTCAAGTAGTCAAATTTCTTTTACCTTAACAGTGGGAACATAAGACTTCTCTGTTTAAAGAATTTCTTCAAAGTTAAAAAAAGGAAAATCTTTTGGTTTGCAAATAAGTTGTTTACCCTCCAGAAGAGAAGCTTAGTAATACTATTATTCTATAAGGTAGGTACCTGAGCTTAACATCACTGTTTTCCTGAATATAAAATGCCTTAGGCTTAACATGGAACCAGTATTTTCCATCCATCACTGATATACTAATAAATCCCTATAGAATGTGACAACAATTACATATTTTAAAATAGAAACTTAGAAATCTAACTATATACAAAATTGTAGTGAGCCAATACTCTGGCATTTTTCCTTGTATTAGAGAAAAAAGAAGGGCTACAAAGATAGCCCTAGGCCTGCTAGGTCAGTGAGGACTCAGGACACAAAAGAACCTGTATGTAACATCCTATAACTCAATGGTGTCCCAAATGTTCTGGCCAAGGAGATTATGGGGCTACAGAGGAAAGTGATCAACAATGTACTGTGTGTCTAAGGAGGGTGACCTAAGGAGAAAACATTTTCTCAGGCTTTCACATAGAGCTAACTGGTCAAGCAATGGCTGTGACTCATCCAGATGGCTGACACTGATGAAAGTTCTACAAAATGTTATACATGGTTTCAAGGTAAATCCTGAGGGGATTTCACTGACCTTGTCAGATACAAAAGTTACATGTTTTGCTGTATAGGTCTTGCTTTAACTTGGCCTTAACCATCCAGCAGAAAATTTTAACAACAAGGTATAAAAAGTAAAGCCAGATTAGTATACTGAGCTGCAATAGGCTCAAGTCAACAGCTTCTGACACTGCCAGTTCAGCAATGGACTATTGGGCTGCATGCACATACAACTACTTTCTCTTAGTTCAGTGAGAAGAAATATTTGTACCAATCGTGTTTAGAAAAGTTATCATGTCTGCATCTTGTACTCTGAACAACTACCATGAACAGAATGATATGCATTGTATTAATTATTGTGGTGTCCTGCTAATGTGCTTTAAAACTGTCTAATTGTTATTTATTTCTTATTAAAATTAATAAAATTGTACAAAAGGGAAATCTTTATAAAGAATCTTTCTATAAAACCTAAGGGGAGTGCTCCTGATTTGTTTCTGCTCACAGCATTTGTGTCGGCATCCACTCATGATTCTTACCTTCTTTCTCTCTGGAGAACGTTGATGGATGCACGTGTCTTCCACAGTTCATTTTTAATGCTGACCATGGTCTAGATAGCAAGAAATAGGGAAAATGAGACTTTGGGTTGAACTTAAGTCACATTCCTAAAAATCTACCATCAGAACATGACACTGATTTTTTTTTTTTTTAAATAGTGTATCTCTGCTGTGTCTGCCCTGCCCCTGGGAGCACACTGAGACAGCGACTGAGACTGGGTGTGGTGGTATACACCTATAGTAATCTCAGCACTTGGGAGGCTGAAAACAGGAGGATCACTACAAGTCTGATTTATGTAGTGAGAACCAGTAGACTCTGTCCTAAATACATAAAATAAAATAAAATAAAATAAAATAAAATAAAATAAAATAGTGTATCTCAAAAAGTATCTGATGCTTTTTGGCTTATGTCCATGAACAATGATACAGGTATGTACATAATTTATTTACACAAAAAAGTGAAAACACAAAAAACAGTTTCATGTTAAAAATAAGTGAAAACAATCTTTCACCCAAGTTAGGTTGCTGCCTTGAACCTCTCTTTCCCTAAAAGTATCTCCTAAAATGAACTGGGTCACTTTCTTTCCCAGGGCTTAAGTATTCTTTCAGTTTCTTTCGTCTACGTTCTACTCTAGTTTTATATTCTTTGCATTGCTTTCTACTGAGAGGATGCAAAGGTCCTTCCTTCTCTGCTGGCCAAGCCTGCTGAGTTAATGGTGGCAGGCATGACTCTCTCTTAGGATTTCTCCACCCAGTGTCTCATATCAAAGTCAGCTCCCTGAATGTCCCCCACTCCCACCTCCAGGGCTTGCATCAGCCTGACCTAGCCAGACTCAGGCTTCTAGGGCACAGTGTCCCAGCATGGTTCCCATGTGTCTGGATGGGAAATGGATCTCAATACTCAACATTTATGAGCAGCTGGGACTGTATGCTGCAGCCTTCTCCACTGCCACAAGTGGGCTGCAGAGACCCTGGCCACCTCTGCAGCACTGTTCCTTGGGCATGGTCTCACAGAGGAAGAACAGCAGGAAGAAGAAACTTAGTACTGTCTCATTTTCTAGGTGGCAAAGACCCTTGGTGGCTTCTGAGTGGACTGTGCCTGTCTCTTCATTTAAGTGCTACTTAGGTAGCTTCTACATGTTCAACTTATCCATCAAAGCAATGATTTTGGGCTAATAGAAAGCCTGAATACCTTTACATTGATATCATATGGTGTATTTTTCTAATACACCAAGCATCTGATGTTCTTCGAATGCACCAAGAAGCATATTATGCTTGTGTACAGGATTTGCCTTGATATATACATAGGATAGGTATGATAGTTTACTGAGTTATTCTCACTATTAGGCTCTTCATATTTTTTCAGAATTAAAAGCATTGATGTAATGAATAGAATTTCATAAGCTGGGTTTTCTTTTAAATTTTATTTTAAAGAGTAAAAATAGCAGAAACAAAGATAGAAAAAAAAACAGTAATAAGTAAGCGTACATATAGTACAGAATTTCAAAACAAGAAAAATTTAACAGTGGTTGCATTACATATTTTCATCATAAAATCAGTATTGATCAACAGACATAGGTATGTAAGGCTGATCAATTAAACATTAACATTTTCAATAAACATTATTTTTTTTAACTCTTCCAAATGCATTTTGTATTTAAGTCACTCTTCTAAAAAAAAAAAAACATAGAGGTTGAGTGCAGAAAACACGAGGTCTTGAAATTGATGCCTGGTGCGGCCCAAAATTAATTAATTAATTAATTCTTTTGAGTCTTTACACTAGGGAGACTATACAATGTTTGCATGTGTAGGACTGGTTTATTTCACTTATGAGTATATGTTCAAGATAAACCCATTTATATATGAAGTCTTCAAGTTTATCATTCCTTATAGCTGACTAATATTCTATTTTATGAAAATACCATATCTTTTTCAACCATTCTTCAGATGATTAGCATTTTGGTTGTTTCCAGAATTTGGCTATCAAAAATTGTGCTTCTATGAACACTGGTGCAGAGATATCACTATTATATGATGTTTTCAGTTCTTCTGGAAAAATTCCTAGTAGAGGGATAGCTGGATTGAATGGGATTTCCAGTTATAGCTTTTTAAGGAGTCACCACAGTGCTTTCCTTTTTTTTTTTTTGTCCCCTCTGGCTCATACAGATTATCTGTGGGGAGCTAAGGACTGGAGCTGAGTTAGCATTTATGGTTGAAAAGGATTTGGCTTAATAGATTTTAACTTCTCATAAGACAGATTCATACTTTATTTGTATAAAGTAATTAAAATAAAATAGAAATATACTACATCGAAGGTATGATAAAAATATGATGAATCCTTAAATAAAAAAATTTAATACTGTAGTTTTTGTATTCCTATTGTGAGGACAATGTGCAATGTGTCAATTATTGTGAATGTACTACTAATGTATTGTGAAGCTATCCTATGGATATTTCTTATTAAACGTATTTAAAAAGGTATGAGTGAAAAAAAAATTATAGTAAAATTTTCAAAATATTTTATGCTAAATTTTTATTAGAACACATTTAAAAGAACACATTAAAATGTTTTTTGTAGGGTTGAAAAAAAAAGACTGTAGTTTTGTAAAAGACACATTGCCATTAAACTTTCTGAGATTGCTCCCCCTCATTTAGAATACACCTGTTCCATAGTTCTTGCCACTTTCTGCAACAGTTCTGAAGCCCTCCATTCCTGAATGTCCTTTCATAGCTGCTCTGATGTTTTGAATCCATTAAAAAAGCTTAGGGGATAGGAAGATAGCTCAGTGGCCTAACTGCCTGCCTGGCAAGCACAGGGTCCTGAGTTTGATTCCTGGTAGAGAATAAAAAATTTTTATATTAATTTCGGTCAAATAAAATACAGCATGTGGCTCCCATCTTATTCATTGGATCTGGTGCCGGACAGCTTTGTCCTTTGCCCCAAAGTCAAAATGATCAGGAAAGGTAAATATTTTGAATCAAAGTAGGCCATCTAGGCAGTCAGGACAGGGCGACTGAAGACTCTCATGAAAGACGACCTTCAGAACTGCTTCAGAAAGTGACAAGAATGATGGGATAGGTGTGTTCAAAGTGAGCAGGAGTATTTTGAGGAAGGGGTAATGGTAGTGTGTCTTTTACTATAATAGATTCTTTTGTTTTTGTTTTTGTTTTGGTACTCAGAATTGAACTCAGTACCTCAAGATTACCAAGCAGGTGCCATGCCACGGTACTATACTCATGGCTTGTAATAGACTTTAAAAAGATAAACATTCACTGTATATTTTTTTTACCATACCTCACATAATAAAATATTAATGGTGCATATATAATGGACTCTTTACCTTTTCAATTTTATTCTTTGCTCTTTCCTGTTTTTTTCAAATTTTCTGCAACAAATATGTAGCCCTTCATAACTGGAGATGAAAAAGTATTTAAAAATGTTCCTAGATTTTTCAATGACCACATTAACATCTTGTAAACTATAAGACAATGATTTACCAAACCTGACGAAACTTTTACAAAGTAGCCCAGGTGAATTGTGTGTCAACACTGATTCTTTCCATTTTCTACTCACGTGGTGATGGGAGCCAGTGTGTTGAGCTTGAGACAACCTCTGGCGAACACAGCTAGAGGCTTCTGTGGCTGCTGCCTCCATGGGTCTTGTTGGCCTTATGTGCACAGGTTTTTTCAAGTTATCGTACTGAATGGAGAGCCTGTTAGAAAGTAGAGATTCAGAGGAAGCTGTAGGTGTAACACCAAGGAAATCCTTTTCCAAAACTGTCAAATCAGACACTGAAAGCAAGAGCCAACTCTAGTCGTCCAACTTCTTTGTGCTCATTTCCAGTCAGACTGTTTAGTTGACAGATAATTATTCAATAATAGGGATGAAAATTGCATTTTCCCTTCCTGATGACAATCTAAGCATGTCAATAGAAAGAATTCGGTGATGACTGCAGAAATATCTGTTAGGTCAGTGTGTTCAGGTCAAATACTAGGGCTTCTAAATATAGGTATGTGCTTAGCATGTCTCAAAGAACATGGAACACACTGGTTTAAGGTCAGGCATATTCACTTTTATTAAATTGCATTTAGCTTTGTCTCTTGACTCAAAATCATTGTAAAGAATTCCCTGTCACAGATAGTCTACCTTGAACAAATAGATGAACAAACAATTCCTTTTGACATACTGTGATAATTTCTACAAGACACAATGAGAGCACTAGGGAAGAAATGATTGTTTGGTGGTATGATTAGTCACATTATTAAGACACAAGCACTTGGGCAGAAAAAAGTCTAATGCATTGCTTCTTTGGAACACTTTTTCTGACTGATACACTTAGTTCCTACCCTATGTGAGATCATTCTATTACCCTGAGTATGTTCCATCTTAGTCCATTAGGGCTGCTACCACACAAGGTTGTATCCTGGGTGGTTTAAACAACAGACATTAATTTTCTCATAGTCCTGAGGGATGGAAGACTCAGATCAGGGTGTTACCATGGTCTGTCTCACATACCATGTTTGTACTCATAAACATTCACAAGCTCCTAAACATGCACTGAATTTGCTTTTGAAACAAAGAGAATCAATCCCTAGACATTATTCTGCTGTTTGCTTTTTTCCTCATTGTGTTTGATGTTGAATGCCCTTTAATATAAGAGATAGGAATAAAAACTTGCTCCTTTAAGCACATGCCCTAGAGTCTATTGTATTCTGTATCATGTGTTTTTCATCATTTTTCTGCCAAGGGACCTGAGGTTGTTTCTGTTTTATTGCCCTGACCATCGATGCTACAATAAGCATTTTCATTTACTGCCTAGTGCTGCTTTGATTCCGACAGGGCAGAGTTACAAGAATGGATTACTAGCCAAATCTTGTGTTTATTTTATAGCTTAGAAGATTTCAGTCTTTTAAAGCCAAACCTCACATTGCATCTCTCCCCACTTGATCGTAGCAGCCACTCTGTTCTCACCAAATCATCAATATTTTCTTCCTATTCATTTCTTTCAATAAATACACACGCTATTATTTTCTCCATCATAACAAAACACTCTCTTAACTCTAGCCATTCTACTACCTACACTATCTTTATGCTTCCTCAACAGTAAGACACCCTGGGATTTTCTTACTGGGTATCTTCAATTTCTCAGTACCCAGTCTTTCATCAGTCTCCATGGATCTGATTTTTTTGTACAACTGCTATCCTACTGCATTCTTCCTGGAAGTCATCCATAATCTGCTTACTCAAGGCAATTCTTGCTTGACCTAGCAGTGCCCTTTCACACAGTAGGACAATCATCCTCTCTTGCTTCAGCAATTTCCTCTCCTATCTTCCAGGATTCCTGTTTTCTTGTGTTTCTTCCCACTTCATTCTTCAATCTTTCTCCCTCTCCCTTGAATTTTTCCCCCTCTTCCTTTCCCCTACTTTGTAAAGTGGGGCTCAGTTTGTGATCACCCTGTCTTCTCTACAGTGGTCTCAAGATAATCTTAGACAGATGTGTGTGCATAGCTGTCCCTCTAAAAAATAGATATGCCAAAGCCCCACACTTGTGCCTCCAGTGCATATATTTTCCCCAAATTGCAGGCACAGATGGCAAATAGCCTACTCAACATCCCCACGTGGATGGCTAAGAGCATCCTCAATCTTCAAGTGTCCTAACCCAGACTCCTAATTTTCCCCCAGAAAATTTCTGGTCTCACTGCCTCTTTCTAGATGGTGTTGCTTTATCCTTTTATTTTAGGACCACTATGACCATAGTGCTTAATTCAAATACAAGAATTGGCACATAGGATCAGCCAGACAACTCAGTGGGCCAAAGCACCTGCCTAGGCAGATGCAGGGCATGGGGGTTTGATTCCTGGCCTGCGATGAAGGCCCTGCCACTGGGATGTGCTGAGGTGGCCATTGAGGCTGGGTGTGGTGGTGTGAGCCTGTGATCCCGGTGCCTGGGAGGCTGAAAACAGGAGGATCACTATGAGTCCAATCTACACAGTGAGATCCTGTAGATCCTATACTTAAAAAACAAAACAAAACAAAACAAAACAAAAACAATAGGCACATAGATCTGAGAATGGGAAGAGAACTTCTGTTGATTGATCAGAGTCCGCAAGATAAGCTAATATGGGACAAAGTTGAAATTTTAATTTGGCAGAAAATAATAGATCACAATCAACTGCCTATCTGATGAAATAGCCAAGATAAACTACATTGTAAGTGGATTAAACTTTCAAATTAATTCTAAATACAAACATAAGGAGCAAACTTAGGAATTCATTTATGTGACCTTTTTTCTAACTCTTGACCCCTTAGTTTATTCTCAACAGAACAGCCAAAATGACAATTTTATTTTAGCCTTTCTTTCTTTCTTTCTTTCTTTCTTTCTTTCTTTCTTTCTTTCTTTCTTTCTTTCTTTTCTTCTTTTCTTTCTTTCCTTCCTTCCTTCCTTCCTTCCTTCCTTCCTTCCTTCTTTCTTCTTTTTTTTTGTTTTTGTTTTTGTTTTTGTTTTCAGTACCAGGAATTGAACTCAGGACACTGCACTTCCCAGGCAGGGCTTATTCTACTGAGCTATCTTCCCGGCCCTTTATTTTAGTGTTTCCAAGTGCTGGGCACAAGATGACAGACCTTGAATAAGTTACGCAAATACTCTACTGCTGAGACTGACAATTTTAAAACTTAAATTAGAGCCTCTCCTCAGACCCTGCTGGGTTTTCCCAAAGCAAAAGGCCAAATCCCTGCCCTGGCCTCCCTACCAGCCCAGAGGCCTGCCTGTGGCCTTCCCCTTCTCTCCTGTTCTCTTCTCTCTTTTTCCTTCCACTCTGTACTCAGTCAGCCTGGCCTCCTCATCTCTTTGGCCTGCCAGGCACCCTCCGCTGTGCACAGGCAGGCTTTCCCCGGACAGCAGACTTTCCTCAGTTATATGTGTGACCTCCTCCCCTCTTCCAAGGCTTTTTTAGATGTTCCTACTCACTGAGGCCCTCTATGATCACCGCCATGAAATTTGCCTCCAACTCTCCCCGCAAGTCTTGAAGAAGTGTCATGATAGCAATCTTTGCCTACGTCCACTGATGCATTCCAGTTGCTCAGAAAAAATGGTATTTACTGAATATTTAAAAAGTATAAAAGCTTGTAATTAATGATATTTTATGTAAGACATAAATAAATGCTTTTACAAATCTCAGGAGTGCCTGTTTTTATCTGCCCTTTATCAGCATATGAGGCTCAGGATCATCCTTCCTTTGCTATCTGAATAACATTTCTCTAACTACTAGTGGGACTGGATATCTTTGTGTATGTTTAACACCTCTTTAGAATTCTTCCTGGGTAATCTACTTATATTTTTGGTGCATTCTCCTCTATCCTATTTTTCCTCTTCTTCTCCATTTTCTTCTTGAGCTTTTGTTATCAATTTTCAGTGAGCTTTGGAATAACCTAATTTTTGTTAGTGCTGAAAATGTCTTTCTGAGTCTAAAGCTCATCTTTGGATCATATTTGTAACATTGCAGGAAAATATTTAAGTTTGTATACTGCCTCATACCTCTGCTTGCCTATTCCTTCATGATTTCTCTTACTTTTTTTTTTTTTTTTTT
>PVJA010019083.1:0-30664 GCA_004027025.1 Myocastor coypus
AAAAAAAAAAAAAAAAAGTATATGTGATAAATTTTGGTTATTTTTTTTATCCTTTAAAGGATATTTATTAGTATGTTTGTGGTACATAATGAATACATTCATTGTGGGGAGCTGGTACAATAAACACATCTTAATTCTTTTTTCTGTTCCTTTCTCTTCTCCTTTTCTCCACTATCCATCCGTTGGTCTCCTTTCCTTTTCCACAGATCTATCTCCCTATTTCTATTAACTTTTTCTCTTTATTTTTATTTTGGTTTTCTCATATGAGAAACACAATATGATATTCAAGCTCATTTGTCTGATTCATGTCATTTAACATTACGTTCTTATGGTACATCACTTTCCTCCAAATGACTGAAATTTATCTTTTATGGTAGAGTATACCCATTAGGTATAATACTACATTTTTTTTTTTTTCTTTTTTTCCCCCTTCCATTGGTTGCTTTGAGACAGTCTCATGCAGTTCAGGCTAGCCTTGAGCTCATTTTGTAGCCCAGCCTGGTCTTGAACTTGCAATGATCCTCCTGCCTTAGCCTCCCAAATGCTGGGATTACAGATATACACCACCACACCTACCAATACTACATTTTCTTTACCCATACATTTGTTAATGGACATGCTCGACATTTTCAAGATCAGGTATTATGACTTGTGGTACTATAAACATACACTATTGTAGTATGATGTGTCTTTCTTTTGGGAAGCTACAGAGAAGGTGAACTACTGGGGTAAATGGAAACATTTCATTTTTTTTTTTTTTTAAATTGTTTAAGCACACTGAAAAAAACCCCAGAAAATAAAGACTGTTGTACCTTTGCTGTTATTATATCTTTTTGGTAATGATGTTCATACTCAAATGTTTCTGTAGAAGCCTTTTCTGACAAATTTGATTTTACAGAAGATTTGGTAGTTCAAATTGCTGACAATGTATTTTCTTGTGGTCTAACATCGAAATAGCCTTAAAAAATTTTTTTAAAAAAATTTTTTTAAGGGTCTCACTACTGACTCATAGTGATCCTCCTGTTTGTACCTCCCAAGTGCTGGGATTACAGACGCGCCACCATGCCCAGACTCCATCGCAGGCTCAGTGCGCTCTAGAGCGGGCCAGCATGGCAGCTGGGGCCAGGAACTGAACCCTGATCCCTGCGCTTCCCTAAGCAAGCGCTAAATCCGTGAGCGATGATGCCAGCCCTGAAATAGCCTTTTATTGCAGAGTGATTCTTATTTATTTTATGGTAGTGGGATTGAATCCAGGTCCTCCAACATGCTAGAGAAGAGCATTATAGCTGAAGTACAATCCTTACCCCTTTTAATTTGATTTTGCACTAATTAAGTTGCCTGGACAAGCCTCAAATTTGCAATCCTCCTGCCTCAGCTTTCTAAGTACAACAGCTGGGATTACAGGCATGTGCCTTGTGCTTAGCTTGATTCATTCTCCTCTCTCTCCTCTCTCTCCTCTCTCCCCTCTCCCCTCCCCCCTCCCCTCTCCTCTCTCTCTCCCAAAGCAAAGTTTATTCAACAAAGCAAAATTGAAAAGTGAGAGAAACTGGCTCTGCACAATGAGACTGGACTGAGTAAATATAGAAAAAGAGGGAGAAAACAAAGTATAAGCTGTGTCTGCAAAACACAGCATGCACTACAGTAGAAATTATGATAGCTGATAACATTCTCTTCTAAGTGGTAGCTTCTAAAATTCCTTTAGATAATATGCAATAACTTAATTAAATTTCTAAAGTAAGTTCAAGTCATATAGCTTGCTTTCTTTAATACACAGCAATAGAAATAGAAAGCTAGGCATGCTTTCTCCCTTCGTGTAGGACAGCACACTCTTCACTTTCTCATGAAAGGTCTTTTTCTAGCTCTGAAATGTTAAAGATCTAATAGCTAGCAACAGATATGTCCTTTCTAAATGTAACTTTCATATATTCATTTGTTTATCACAAAGAATATGCTGTTTCTATTTTATTATTATTATTATTATTATTATTATTATTATTATTATTATTAATTTATTTATTTATTTTTGTCTTTTTGAGGCAGGGTCTCGCTATGCAGTTCAGGCTGGCCTTGAGCTCACTTTTATAGCCCAGGCTGTCTTGAACTCACACCAAGTCTCCTGCCTCAGCCTCCCGAGTGCTGGGATTACAGGTGTGCGCCACCACACCCGGCTCCACTGTTTCTATTTTAAATGATTAGGTTGAAAGTAACTTACTAAGACATGTGACTCTAACACTGTGCTTCACATACTACAGGCTGTTTGATATACAAGTTGACTCTAAAAGATATAAAGTATTTTAACATTTAAATGAGAAACCCTACTCAATTTTCTCAGCCAAATGACTTTATATCTAAACGTGGCTATCTTCATTTTTATAACTTTGTTCTAACTTCAAACATGTAAACATCAATAATCCACAGAATATAAAGATGAAACTCGAACCTTGAAAGAAGGAAAACTTGGCTAGTTTCAAAGCTTGTGTGGATGTAGTTGGGTAACTATGTATCTCACACCTATCACTTTACACGAGGAGAAAGCCTCTAGTCTCATTAATGCTTAGTCACTGGAACTGAATGCTTGATTTTATTTATTTATTGGTCTTTTTTTGAGAGAGGGACTCGCTTTGCAAATTTAGGCTGGTCTTGAGCTCACTTTTGTAGCACAGGCTGGTCTTGAACTCCCATTGATCCTCCCGCCTCATCCTCCCAAGTGCTGGGATTACAGGCTGCACCACCATGCCAGCCTTTGATTTTAATATTAAAAGAAGATACACATTAATACTGACCCTTCATCTATCTCAGATATCCTAACTATAAACTGACCTTGCACGTCCCAAACCCTGAAATCAAAGAACAAATTGGTTGTTTTTGAAGTGGAAGACATAAATAAATAAATAAATAAATAAAGAAAGAAAGAAAGAAAGAAAGAAAGAAAATGGAAGACGAATTTGTAGTTTTAGGAATAAATATAAAACCAGATTTCATACCTTGTGCAAGCATGTTAAATTCCAAGAACAGTGCTATGTGGTAAAGTTCCATGGCTTCTTCTGCCCTGGTCATGTTTGGCTTCCCTGCAACAAGAGCCTGAACTTCACTGAGACTCCCCACAGAAGGGCTACAGTGTAAAACAGAGAGGTCTACCATGTCGGTATACATACAGTGTAGTATCACCTTTGCATATTTTTTTGGTATAATGGACTCATCTAATATAATTCTTGTGGGAGTCCTCAAAGTTCGGTCTGTGATTTCTTCACCAGTCCGTATCCTCCTTTGTAATAAATTTCGAAAAAATGGAGACCGTGCAGAAATAACCGCTTTGTGGGCTTTCAGCTCTTCATCTAAGCAGTTTTGATTTCCCCCAAAAGCTCCGACCAGCTCAGAGTCTGAAGAAAAACTAAGGACAACATCATAATAACACATATAATCAAAGAGTCCACGCATATCTACATCAAGGGAGTTTGGTGTTCCGAATTCTTCACTAAGTTGAACAAGGATGTCAACATTTTGAAACCTTGAGTCCTCCATTCCAAACTCTCCTGTATAAAGGTAGTGTAACAAAGCAGAAAACATGGGCATATCAATACCAGCTGTATTGATGTCCATTATTATTTCTGCCCCAAACTCAGGTGAGGAAGCAAGAAGTGTTTTAAAAAATGGACACCTTGCTGCCAAAATGGCACGATGAACAGGAAAACAAGTTTCTTGAAATATTAAGTCTACATCAGTACAATACTTAAACTCATAAAGATCAGCCATATCTTTCTGCAATGTCCGGGCTTCTGGTCTAGCCAAACTGGCTTGTAGAGAAAGCTCCTTTAAGGCTGAAGTTCCCTCATATTCCTCCACTAATGCATTGACATCTCTAACATCCCATCCAGAGAGGAGTTCTCGCATCTGCTTGGCATGATCAGCAAACCTATTAGATTTTCGACGCTTAATAAATTTCTTTTTGAGGGTGGCAAGGCCAGAGGTTCTCTTTTTTTTGTCTTGTGGTTTCTCGTGGCCATGGTCGAGGCTATATAATTTTGATTCACAACCATAGCCTTGCTGAGAATAGGATGATGTCCCTAAAAAGAAAATTAAGCAAATGAAAATTTGTTTTTCCTTAACATTCATCTTTAACATTAATATTTCTCTTGTTAAAATTTTTTTGCAATCAGATAATCATGGAGCAAATAAAGGAACATTAAAATTTCAAGTAACATTTTAAAGAATAGGTACAATCACTGCAAGTTAATCTAGAATTTTTAAAATGTCTTTTGTTTGTTTACAATCAAAGACAGAGAACATAATTTATTTACTTTTCTTCCTAACTACTGGGGATCAAACCCAGGGGTGAGCTGTCACTAAGCTAACTCGTACCTTTCCCCTCCACTTTGGGAGAATCTTGGTAAATTATGCAGACTGGAGGTTTCAAATTTACAATCTTCCTATCTCAGTCACCCAAGCAATTGGTATTACAAGCATGGACCACTATGCCCAGCTGATATCATAACCTTTAATCATAATTTTTAAGAACTGAAAGATAGGCAGAATTATAAATTAGGAATACAGCCTATACATGATTGTAAATGCTTTATCTTCTCAACTATGGCAAGGCTGCATTTGTAGTGGTAAGATAAATGAACCAAGACATATAAATGGAGATAGCTAATGTGCTAGGTAAGAAAGTGGTAACTATCATTGAAGCAACTAAAGAAAAGGTCAACTGTGTTATATAAGCAGTTTGTTTAAACAAAATTAATATAAATCAGATTTCAATTTATCTATAATTTTTCATATCTTAATTTTTTTAATCCATAAAGACAATGGAAAACAATTCTATTTGTAGTCAGAAAACGTAGTTAGAAAAACTGACAAATTTACCTATAAAAGTCTGTTGAGCTTGTGAACTTCCCCCTACCCTTGGGGAACATGAATGAGGATAGTTAGATGCATTAGCACCCATTTTCTTCAGTCACTCAGGCATTTCATCTGCTGGTTCTTCAAAGTATGATCCCAGAGACCTTTATGAACCTTCAACCCTGGATCCAGCAGCCTCTTTTTATCCATTTCTTGATATGAAACAAAAATAATTATATTTACTTTTCCAAATGTATCTGAAATCAGTTTTTTAAAAAAGCAAGCTCCTGAAAACCATTATTTACAAATATCATGATATGCTACAGATTTCTATGTAACATTTTAGAAAATATGCAATCTTTAATCCTGTATAATGAATCTATACTAGATGCAATTCTGAATCATAAAATACATCAATTACATACTTTCTAAGATAGCAAAAAGAAACATTCATCAAGTTTAAACATATAGTCATAGGAGGAATACTTTAAAGTGTCACGAAAGATATTTAGACTGACAAAAAAGTTTCCATGAAAACTTCTACAATCACAGTCATCGTAATATTCTGAGCAATGTACAGATATTTGAAAGAGGTTGATACAAGTACTATGAAAAACCAAGAACATATACATTTTTCTAGCTAAAAGGATAGTGGTTTAAGAAAACTCTCTCTCTCTCTCTCTCTCTCTCTCTGTCTCTCTGTCTCTCTGTCTCTCTGTCTCTCTGTCTCTCTCTGTTAGGACACCAACCAGAAGGAAGTTCAATCTAGCCTTAAAATGAAGGATGAAACATTTCAACAAATAAAAGGTAGAAAAACCACATACAACCATGAAAAGCAAACTGGGGAAAAAAGTTGCATTAAGATTCTTGGAATGTATTTTCATCTCTGTTGTTAATATAACCTTAGGTATTTACATTTATGAAAAATCATTATTTTTTTGTCTTTCTGAGACAGGGTCTCATTATGCAGTTCAGGCTGGCCTTGAGCTCACTTTTGTAGCCCAGGCTGGTCTTGAATTCACACTGATACTCCTGCTTCAGCCTCCCAAGTGCTGGATTACAGGGGTGCGCCACCATGTCTGACAAAATCACTATTAATCTTTAAGCCTTTCTCTCTGTATGCATATGCATACACACACACACACACACACACACACACACACGTAAATTTATTTACCTAAGCATGTAAATGCATACTTACAGTTGTCAGGCTAAGACTAGAAAACTTCTAATTAGATACTGTATAAGTACTGTACTATGCAAAGTAGTAGTACCTTAAATTATATACTTATATAAGCAAATTTCCTACTAACACATACCTACTTGCCTAGAACAACACACCTTTAAATTTTATTTTAGTATTTATAACAGATCTATGCAGTTAGAAAAATATGAAAATGCATTCTATAATAACTACACAGCAAAGAAACCAGTAGGTTTAAACTTTATTTATTTATATTATGGCCGGCTTAGTGTACCCTAGGGGTGGGGCTGGCACAGCATGTGGTGCTGGGCATTGAACCGCAGTCCCTGCGGTTGCCTAAGCTTGTCTAAGCAGGCACTTTAGACTGCTGAGCTATCTTGCTAGCCGCTTAGTAGGTAGGTTTAATATGCTATTTTGTGAATGTTAAAAACAACCCTAGGGCTAGAGTGAAGCTCAGTGGTTAGAGTACTGGAGGCAATCCCTGGTACGTTGGGAGTCTGTGGGGAGATGAGCTTCATATCTAGGCATAATGGCAGATGTAAAAGAAATGGGTCCAGTGTTTCTAAAGACAAAATTGCTTTCTACTGTTCCCATGGTAGATTTCTTTTCACTTCCTTCACGCATTCTTAAAGTTCTATATTGCTTTATTTTTGTTTTGCTTCATGTATTTCTTTTGACTGCAATGCAAACTCACAGATAAAAAGTACGCTGATGGTACAAAGTACAATGAAACACCACAATGCAGAATTGAAGCTTGTTTCCAGATGAAGAAAAATCCTAAGTATCCACAGAAGTAGACTGAATTTAATACTCCTACTTCAACACACCTGTACATGCACACAAGAGAAACATTTTGTTTTCTTTTTTTCACAGGAGCGTGCCACCACAGCCAGTCTCAATCACCATCTCAGGGCACCCCTGGGGCAGGGCCAATAAGGCAGGCCCAAGATCATCTCCAGCTGCTGTGTCTGCCTAAGCAGGCCCTTTAATTCGCTGAGCTATTTGGCCAGCCCTATGAGAAACATTTTCAATTGAGAACTTTACATAGTTTTTAAGGTCATAAGACAATATTACATTGGCCTCTTTGAAATTTAAACCACATTCAATATGTGTGTGGTTTTTTTTTTTTTTTTTTGTCTTTTTGAGACAGGGTCTTGCTATGCAGTTCAAACTGGCCTTGAGCTTACTTTTGTAGCCCAGGCTGGTCTCGAACTCGCACCAATCCTCCTGCCTCAGCCTCCCGAGTGCTGGGATTACAGGCGTGCACTACCACTCAATATATGTTTTTAAAAAGCTTTACTTTAGCATGAGCATAAAGATACTTTAGGAGAAAGAAGAGCATTTGCAAGAACTAGAAAAGCCACAGGCTGACCTATAGATCCTTGGCTATTCCCTATTACAATGAGTAGTTCAGGGACAGATGAGATATCATCCTAAGGACGTGCAGAAATACAGGGCACAGAGAGTTCTGAATCATACATAACTCCAGGTTACTCTGTGTCCAGAGTTCCAAATTCTGGGCTAACTCTGACTGTGAAACTTTAGCACAAAGCCATATTTCTCAAAATTCCCAAAGAATAACTTTGCTACATCTCAGGTAATCAAAAATCTATGCCAGGGGGCTGGGGAGATAGCTCTGTGGCACAAGTGCCTGCTTGGCAATTGCAAGGTCATGAGTATGAACCCCAGTTGTGGAAAAACAAAAACAAAAACAAAAACAAACTATGCCAAATGATGCATGTTAATTGTTACTTGAAAGATGGGGCAGGAAAGGGAAAAGAGGAGGCCTGCAAGACTAGAGGCCCAGCAGATGGATGTAAATAATCCCAGAAGGCTGACCAACCTTTTTTCTGATATCACCAATCTGGGAAGCAAATTCTGTTAGTCACTAACACAATCAACCTTAATCAGATAATACAACTTGCTTAAAATATATTTAGTTGAGGACAGTAGACCAACTGAGGGGGAAATGTTGGATATAACAGAATGAAGAACACTGAGATGTTTTTGGAAACTGTAAGCCAACATTTTCTTTCCTCCCCACCAATCAGAACAGAACAAAACCTAGACCAGGATTTTCCAAAGTTTGCCCAAGCCTGGAAAATGTGCTATTAAACAAACCCTGACAGATAACTTTACCTCAAGATGTCTTAGCACCTTTAAACTGCTAGGGTGCACCATGAAGAAGCGGTACTTAGAATGATCTAAAGGAATTCTGCTGCCCTACAAAGTACTAAAAAAATGATGTTAACATAATACATATTTTGGGAAAAAAATCTTCATCATAAAAACACAACATTTTTTACTCCTTTACACAGTGGAAAACACGAGAATTAACATCTTCTTGACCTGAGCCACTGGTGATACATGCATAACTATACCTTCGGGTGACTTTATTAATTTTATCAGTAAAGAGACCAATAATAATTAGATCTGTTTGTACCATTAGCGGTATAAGTAACCCTAACAGACAATCATGCACTTATCACTACCTGTTGAAAGCTGTTTCCAGTGAAATATGAATTATGGCCCTGTCATGAGCCTGTTAAAGCAGGCATCTTGGACTGAGTTCTGTCACTGATTCACTACAGATACAGTACAGAATGCAGGTAACATTCTGCATTTATAAAATAAGACAGTACTCATAAAGAGGGCTCCTAAAACTCAGGATAGCTATCTGACTTACTGATTTGGGAGATGAAGAGGAAGAAAGGAGTTATTTCCATAGTAGATGCTAGTTTTGATTATTATACATAGAAGAATATGAATTGGGAAGTAAATGTGACTAATAAAAGCAAATTGTAATAAAAGAGAAATACAAAACTATGGCAATTTAACTCCTATAAAAATAAAAATATTCTATACTGTAATACATCATTCCAACCATGAAGTTTGAGATTGAAAAGGTTGTCTGTCTGTCTGTCTGTCTGTCTGTCTGTCTTTCTTTCTTTCTATGGCTGGCTCAGCCTGCCCTGAGGGCAGGGCTGGCGCAGCATGTGGTACCAGGGATCGAACCGTGGTCCCTACAGCCATCTAAGCTTTCCTAAGCAGGCACTTTAGACCACTGAGCCATCCTGCCGGGCCCGAAAAGGTTGTTTTTGTGGAACTCTAGTTTGACCAAGCCAAGTAGGATAAATGGGCCCTGCCTATGGTCACATCTCAATTCCCATATCAGCTAGAAACACAATAAAATTTAAAATGAAAGGGAATACCATCAGGCTATACAGGAAATTAGATCAGAAATAATCTCTCAAATAAAAAAGGCAAGGACAACAATCATGAAAGAATTACTCAATATATTTAAGGAAGACATAGATTTAAAAAATTAGAGAATAAGAATATGATGGAAACATTGAATGAACCATACAGAGGAAAGAATTAGAATGCATGAAACAGATTCAAATGGATATCCAGAAAATTGAAAATTTCATTGAAACCTGGCAAAATCATTTGAACTACACAGAAGGTGAGTTTCAGATCTGGAAGATCGCATTGGAGCTAGTGAACACACATTGAAAGGAGTCTTAAAAATAACAAGGAACCAGGAAATAACATACAACAGCTACAAGATGATGCAAAATCTATCTCTATATCTACTAATAGATATCAATGAAATAGCTGGTGTTAACATACATAAAGATTACCTGCAGAAATAGTAGCACAGAATTTTCTAAGGATGGGGAAAGAATCTGACATACAGTTAAATGAGGTATATAGAGCTTCAGGTAGCCACAATCAAAATAAATCTTCACCCAGACACACAGTAATCAAGATCCCAGAAATTCAGCAAAAGAACAGAATATAAAAAGCTATTAGACAGAAGAAACAGGCCACTTATAATGGAAAGCCCTTAGGAATCATGGCACAGGAGCCGGGGAGATAGTTCAGTAGAATAAGCACTTGCCTGGCAAGCACAGGGTCCTAAGTTCAATCCCTGGTACCACAAAATGAATGAATGAATGAATGAATGAATGAATGATGGCGAATTTCTCAGCACAGACTACCAAATCAAGAAGAGCTTGGAGTGAGATATTTGAGGTCCAGAAAAAACCAAAACAACAACAAAAAACAACTTCCAACCAAGATTCATGTACCCTGCAAAACTTAATGGAAAGGTGAGATACTTCCATGACAAAGAACAACTGAAAAAATTCGTAACATCTACATCAACTACAAAGAGTACTAACAGGTATTTTAGAAAAAGACAAAGAGGACCATGACTTGAAGAACAACAAAAGACAGCCATCAAGCAGAGCAAGTAATTAAACAGAGGGGAAAAGTAGGTATCCTACAGTAGGAAAACATGACAAAGATAAATAACACATATCAGTTATAACCATCAGTGTAAATGACTAATTCACCAAGCAAAAGAAGCAGAATGGCAGAGTGATCAAGAAACAAAATCCAACAATATGCTGTACACATGAAATACATTTAACTTAACAAGCAATTAATACACTGAATGTCAAAGGAAGGAAAACAATACTCCATACAACAGGAATCGAGAAAAAGGTATTCTGTTGCAGGCAACATTAACTTTAAACCAAGAATGATTAAAAGATACAAGAAAAATACAAGAGAAAGAGATAACAATTATAAGTATATGTGCAGTCAATATAGGAGCACTCAACTATATAAGTCAAATTTTAACAGACATGAAAAATCTAATGAGCATTAACATTATTGTATTTGGGAACTTTAATACCATACACATACAAAGAGATAGATCAACAAGGCAAAAATCATCAAAGAAATGACAGAATTAAACCAAAATTTTGAAGAAATGAACTTAGTAAAACTTTACAAAGTGCTCCATCCAAGATTCTTGTCAGTTTCACCTGGATTGTTCTGCAAAACAGACCATATGCTAGCACATAGAACATACATAAGTAAATGAGAAGGAATTCGAATTATCCTGTGCACCAAGCATTGTAGTGCAATGAAACTAGAATTTATTGACAAAAAGAAATTGCAAAAACTCTATAGTCAAATGGAAACTATATAATAACCCTTCTGAACCATCAACAGGTCACAGGTAAAACTAAAAAAGAAATTAAGCAGTATTTACAATAAAATGAAAACAGACACAACTTACTAGAACCTGTGGGATGCAATGAAAACTGTCTTAAGGGAGAAATTTATAGCACCAAATTCTTGTAAACAATCTTATGCTGCACTTCAAACTCCTAGAAAAATATGAGCAAGTCAAGCTCAAAGTCCAAAGAAGGCAAGAGAGTTTAAAGATCAGAGCAGAAATAAATGCAATGGAGATGATGAAAACAATACAAAGAATTAGTGATCCAAAGTGCTCGTTCTTTGAAAGAATAAATAAAATATGACAATCCCCTAGCCAAACTTATGAAAAAAAGGAAAGAAAAAATTCAAATCTATGCAATGCAGAATGAAAAGGGCAAAATCACTACAGATCTGTACAAATTCAGAAAATCATCAATACCTGCTTCCAAAATCTGTACTCTAACAGGATGGAAAGCACACAAGAAATGAACAGATTCCTTGATCCATATGAATTACCAAAGCTGAATCAAGAAGATATAAAAGTCTTGAATAACCCAGTATCAGTCAATGAAATAGAAAATGTTAAAACAACAACAAAAACAAAAAACAAAACAAAACAAAACAAAAAACCCTCCCAAAAAAGAGAAGCCTAGATCCTGATGGATTCACAGCTGAATTCTGTAAGAAATTCGAGACGATTTACTGTCAACTTTTCTCAAATGCTTCAGTGAAACTGAAAGGGAAGCAATTCTCCCAAACTCATGCTGGAGGCAAGTATTACACAGATACCAAAACCAGAGCAGGACTCAACCAAAATGGAACTACAGGCCAATCTCCCTAATAAACATAGATGCAAATATCATCAGTAAAATGCAAGCAAATAGAATGTACCAAATCATCAGAAGATTATACATCATGACCAAGTGGGATTGATTCCAAGAATATAGGTATGGTTCAATAACGCACAAATCTATAAAAATAATATGCCACATCAACAGAGCCAAAGACAAAAATCACATGACCATCTCAATCGATGCAAAAGACATTTCTCACAAAGTCCAGCACTCATTCAAGATAAAAACTGTACAGAAAATTGGAATAAGATGGTCTTTACCTGATAAAAGTCATCTGTGACAAAACAATAGTCAGCATGATACTAAATGGACAAAAATTGAAAGCCTTCACTTTAAAAATCAGAAATAAGACAAAGATGCCCACAGTTACCACTCCTGTTCAATATAGGTCTGGACACATTGGTCAAAGCAATTAGACAAGAGAAAGAAACAAAAGGAATGACCAGAAAGGAAAAAGTGAAATTATGATAATTTGCAGATGACATATTGTACATAGAAGACCCCAAATACTCCACTAAGAGACTTACAGATTTAATAACCAAATTCAATAGCATAACAAGATACAAAGTCAACATTAAAAAACCAATAGCATTTCTGTATACAAACAATGAATACACCGAAACTACAGAAACTATGTCTTTCACAGTAGCATCCCAAAAATGAAATACTTAGAATCAGTCTCACACAGGAAGTAAAAGATTTATACAGCAAACATTATAGTACTCTGGAAAACAAGAGACTGAAGAGGAATTCAGAAAGTGGAAAGATACTCCTTGCTCCTGGACAGGAAGAACAAACTATGTGAAAATGGCTATACTACCAAAATTGTTACGCAGATTCAATGTAATCCCGATTGAAATACCATTAGTATACCTCACAGATCTAGAAAAAATATTCCTAAAACTCATCTGGAGCAAAAAGAAACCTAAAATACCAAAAATGATCTTGTGTAACAAAGGAAAGGCAAGAGGTATTACAATACATGACTTGAAATTATACTACAAAACTACTGATAAAATCAGCATAGTACTGGCAGAAACAGACTGTAGGAGCAATGGAACAGATTAGAAGATGCAGACACAATTACAGACATACTCATCCACCTTACCTTTGATAAAGAAGGCAAACATGTTCACAGGAGGAAAGCCTCTTTAATAAATGGTGCTGAAAAACTGTCCACATATCAAAGGCTTAAGCTATCATGCCTATATGCACAAAACTACAGTTAAAATGGAACAAACATTTAAATATTAAAACTGAAATATTACAGCTTTGGACCCAGGAGGAAGTAGCTAGGCATATATGGTAACAGAACTATAATTTTTAAAACTGGACAAAAGTTATAAATATTTTTATAAAAAATTACATATTTGTACTCAATGGTGAAGTACTCACCTACTTGGCATAAGGGAGGCCCTGGATTTTGACCTCTGACATTGCTAAAAATCAATCAATCAATCAATCAATCAATCAAAAACAAGCTTTATGGCCAAGGTTCAAAGAGGAAATTACTTTCCAGGTAAAGATATTTATTACAGTAGTTATCTTTAAGCATAAGAGAACTCATTTGAAAAAAAAAATTTAGGGGCCCGGCGGGATGGCTCAGTGGTCTAAAGCGCCTGCTTGGGGAAGCTTGGGCAGCTTCAGGGACCGTGGTTCAATCCCCGGCACCACATGCTGTGCCAGCCCTGCCCTCGGGGTGGGTTGAGTCAGCCATAAAAATGAGTGAATAAACAAGGGTTGTGAAACAAGAAAAAAAAATAATAAATAAAAAAATAAAATAAATTCTTGAAAAAAAATTTAGGCAGACTTTTCAACTTAAGAGTATTTAATCTTATCAATGACTACAAGATAAATATTGCAAAATCAAATGAAACAGTGCTATATAAATTGTAACAGCTCACAGAGTGTAGCATGCTTTCACCAATTTCTTTTCTTTTTTTTTTTTTTTTTTTGCGGGACCAGGGTTCAAACTCACGACCTTGCACTTGCCAGGCAGGCACTTGTGCTACGGAGCCATCTCCCCAGCCCCCCCCCTTTTTTTTTGTCTTTTTGAGACAGGGTCTTGCTATGCAGTTGAGGCTGGTCCTGAGCTCACTTTTGTAGCCCAGGCTGGTCTCGAACTCGCACCAATCCTCCTGCCTCAGCCTCCCAAGTGCTGGGATTACAGGCGTGCACCACCACGCCCGGCCCTTGCGCCCCCACGCCCGGCCCTTCACCAATTTCTGTTATTTAGAAAAATATTAAACTTTTATATTTGTTTCTGACTTAAAATTGTACAAAGATACTTAGAATATAGAAATAATATGCTAAAGTCCAAGCCTATATTACTCATATTCTAGAATTATCAAAGTTATTATCGCTCACGTCACTAATCAACAAGAAATTACAAATAAAAGACACAGGGGCTGGGGAGACAGCTCAGTAGAAAAAGCACTTGCCTGGCAAGTGCAAGGGCCTGAGTTCAATCCCTGGTTCTGCAAAAAACAAAGTTCCTAGCTATTACTTCAGTGGAATGTATTTCTTTGGGCTGGGGATATAGCTCAGTGGCATAAGCACCTACCTGGCAAGTGCAAGATCCTAAGTTCAATCCCCAATGCCACCAAAACAAACAAACAAACAAAAACAGTTATCATTTTACCTGTCAGAATAGCTATTATCAAAAATGAAAACAAAACAAAACAAAAATGCTGGCAAGTATGTGAAGAAAAGAGTAATTCTCCTACACTACTAGTGGGAATGTACATGGGAAGAGCTATTGTAGAAAAGAGTATTAAGGTTCCTCAGTAAGCTAGAAACAGAACTGTCATACGATTCATCAATCCAACTACTAGGTTTATATCCAAAGGAACTGAAATCAGTGCACTGACATAAGATTCACTTTTTTTTTTTTTTGCAGTACTGTTCACAACAGCCAAAATATGGAGTTAACTTTGCCATCTACTACTAAATGAATAAAGAAAAGGTGGCATGGTTGGGTGTGGTGGCACAAGCCTGTAATCCCAGCACTTGGGAGATTGTACAAGTTTAAGACCAGCCTGGGCTACGAAAGTGAACTCAACGTCAGTCTGAACTGCATTAGTGAGACCCTGTCTCAAGACAAAAGAAAACAAAACAAAACAAAACCACTAAAAATGATAGTTGATGGGCAGGTGGGTAGGAGGGATAACTTCCAATGTTCCACAGCATAATAAGATAACCATAATTGATATCAACTAATTACATATTTTCAAAGTAGGTGAGGGGACTTTAATATTTTATCACAAAGTAATGGTATATCTATCCAAGGTGATAGATATGCCAGTTATACTGATTTGAGCACTACACATTATATCCTTTTTTTTTTTTTTTTTTTTTGTCTTTTTGAGACAGGGTCTCACTATGCAGTTCAGGTTGGCCTTGAGCTCACTTCTGTAGCCCAGGTTGGTCTCGAGCTTGCACTGATCCTCCTGCCTCCGCCTCCCAAGTGCTAGGATTACAGGCATGTGCCACCATGCCTGGCTATATCCATGTATTAAAATGTAAAATTGTACTCAACTAAAACTGTATATACAATCACTGTGTGTCAGTTAAAAATAAAAACAGATATTTAAAAATTATTCTGGCTTGTATTTTCATGTTTAAAATTTATGAACAAAGGTTATAGTTAAAATGCCAATATTATCATCAGATTCTTATACAAACAGATTAAAGATATGTACATATTTCATAACTAAAACGTCATTTAGTTATTGAATATTATGAACCAGCCACTAGTAAGTAATTTAAATGAATTACTATCTTTTTATTCCCCTTCCCAACAATGTGAGACACAAGTGTATTTTCCCTGCCTTATGCCAGGAGTCCAGAAGGTTAGGACAATGAAGCACCAAGGGCTCAGACTGTACTCAAGGTCACAGAGCAGTTAGTTACAGAGGCAGGCCTGTGATTCTTATAAGACAGATCATCTTATTTTTCCACTTTCCTAAATTTTGAAGGGAAAATGTTCAGAGTAGAAAAATAGCTGCACTGCAGAAATGAGAAGTGAGTACATCTAACAGTGTTACTTTTGGCACTTAAAAAGATCTTTCATCTAAAGTAAAAACAACTTAAACTGAAAGGATTTAACTAAAAGTGTTTGAGTATTTACAGCTAGACTATATGTTCCTTGCCGGCAAAATGACACTTTGCATGCTTCATCATCCATCTATACAACCATCCACCCTTCCACCCACTGTTTGTCTTCAATTATCAGGTTAAAAAGGAAAGGTTACTCAAAATAGAAGAAATACGATGCATAAATAAGAATATTTATTATTCTCCAGTCAATTCTAACAGTTATCATAGCCCTATTTCTCTATCATTGATGTATTTTTTTTTATTCATTTTAATGAGAAAAAAGATAAAACATCAATGAAACAGTTTTAAAACAACTTAGTAGGATGGTTACAATACCATGCATACTGTTGTCTCATAGTAGTTATTCAGAGGACAAGATGCAGACCTCATATCTTATCTGAACAGTATTGGTAAAAACTTTTAATCTCAACGAACTAAGACCAAGTAGCTATGTATTTATCCTAACTCTCTTGTGTATACATATATATTTTTTTCTTTTTAAATTTTCTAATACTAGAATAAAATATCATACCATGTCAGTAGTAAGTCAGAGATACAGTATGAATCATAAAACAAAAATTATAATGAAACAATATTCAGAAAATTAATTAAATATGAATTAAAATTAAATTAAATATTTCAGGAAAATATTCCAAAATTCAAATCAAAACATGAGTTCAACTTAAAGGCCAGAATGTTGCGTATCATATGTATGAATATGCAATCAATTCAGAGTACTCAAACAGTATTTGAATAGACTAATATATACAAAAATAACTAAGAAAAAGTTGCCATGGTAGTAAAGAATTACTAAGAATAAAACAACATAAATACTGGAATGGCAAATATAACACCAGAACTTGTAACAGTTTAGGGATAGGATATTACATAAAGTTCTAGTATGTTGTGGACATAGACAGTGTCCATGATGCTTACTGGTGGCCAGTTGTCACTTGAGGGACTGAGCTACTGCTATTTCCTTGTTATTCACATGGTAGAACCAGACAGAATCATGACTCATAGGGGGCAGGAGAAGTCTGAAGTCTGATGGACATTTGGAAAGGCAGAGAGTGATGGATGGAGCTCAGGGGCAGCTGCGATAATGCAGCTTCACCTGTGGGGTATGTAATTGTTGTTTTCTCCCTTTTCTGAAATGCTACTGGTTGACCCCTGAGTGAATCCTACGATGAAAGCTGATGGAGGGCTTGGCTGTGCTCATAACTGGGCATGGAGCCCTCCTTTACTTTGATGAGGCCGTGGTCTTGTTGGTGCCTGAGCATATGGTTCTTTTTTGCTTGGGTGATTGTGTACAAGATCACGCTGACTGTCCTGAATAAAGCTGTGTTGTTTCGGAGGTTCTTTGCTCACTGGGGAGGGAATCTTGGTGAGGCCTCTGAGCTAACTTCATCAGGTCTTCCCGTCGTTTCTTTTGGCACCGACAAAGAACATTACAACAGAAGTCCATTTGTAGAATATGCTGATGGACATGTTCTGCCGCTGTATACAAAAGAATAGTTGAAAAACTGCTTTTGTGTACCTCTTCTGTATTTAGTTGTTTGCCCTATTTGGTGGATTCTTTCCATTCTCCTTCATGGAGTTTTGGTCATTTTGATCCCTCTCCAAAATATCTTCTAGTAAACTGTATAGGGTTGGCTTTGTCATCATGAAATTCTTTAGCTGTTCTTTGTCCTGGAAGTATCTCACTTCTCCACTGAACTTTAAAGAGTTTTGCAGGGTACAGCAGTCTGGTTGGAATTTGTTTTCTTGCGAGACTTGACGTAGTTTGCTCCATGCTTTTCTTGACTTCATGGTTTGTTTGGAGAAATCTGCTGTTACTCTAATGGGTTTTCCTTTAAATGTGATGTTTCTTTTCTTTAGCAGCTTTTAGTATAGTGTTCCTGTGCTGAATTTCTAGGATCTGGATTATTATATGTCTGGGTGTGGTTTTAATTGGGTTGATGTTATTTGGAGTTCTATATGCTTCAGTTACCTGAATGTCAAATTGTTTCCTCATATTTGGGAAGTTTTCTGCTATTACTTCTCCCCATATTCTTTTTATATCATTTGTACAGACTCCTTCTTTCTCATTTATGCCTATTAGTCTTATGTTGTTCATCTTAGTATCATCTTGCTGATGTTGAATTATTATTTTCTTGCATCCTAATTATTACATTATTCTTAGCTTTTCACTAGCTGCAGTGGTGTGTTTAAGGTCTGGAAGTCTACTTTCACTTTCATTGAAACGGTTTTGCCAGCTTGTGATTGAGGTTTTAAGTTCCTGTATGGCACTTTGAATCTGCTTCATACATTCTATTCCTTTCCTATATTGCTCACTCAAGGATTCCATCATTTTTCTATTCTCCTCTATTTTTTTTTATCAATGTCTTTAGAAGCACTCAGTACTTCTTTTATTATAGGTATTATTTCTTTTTTTACTTCAAAAATTATTTCTGGTCTAATTTCCTTTATACCTTTCTGTAGTTGTTTCTTTACTTCGGATGCTGTTATTTCAGAGATTTCAGATGTGTGATTTCCAGTTTCTTTTATGTTATTGTTTCCTGTATTTGTTCTGGATGGTCTCAGGGTTTGAGAGCACAATTTGCTCCTTCTCTGTCATTTTGTATAGCCCTGCCTTCTGACCTTTGGTGTAGTTTTGGTAGAGTTTTTTTTTTTTTTTTTTTTTTTTACCTTAGCACCAGATCTGGATATACCAAGTTCAAACTCCTCTGGGTGGGTGTGGCTTGGGTCTGGCTGATGAGCTCCACTTTTTCCTGCTGCAGCCCTTGCAGGTGAACCTGCCATGACACTCTCTCAAGATGTTCTGCTCCTTGATCAACTGGATGGCTGTTGTTTCTAGTCTCTCTGCAGGAAGTTCTGGGGTAGTTTTCCACACTGGGCCTGTCTCATGGATAAAGTTTCACTCACATGCTGGGTTTTGTTGCTGGGTCAAATTAGTTTCCGGCAGGCCCCCATGTGGTCTCACATGCTGGCCCTGGTTGCCGGATTGAATGAGTTTCTGGCTGGCCCAAGGTGGTCTCACTCACATGTTAGGTTTGGTTACTGCGTCAAATGAGTTTCCAGTGGTCCCAGGGTGGTCAACCCACACACTGGGCCTTGTTGCTGGGTAATGAGTTTCCGATGGGCCCACAGTGGTCTCACTCATGTGCTGGGCCTGGTTGCTGGGTGGAATCTCTATTTTTTTTTTTTTTTTTTGTCTTTTTGAGGTAGGGTCTCGCTATGCAGTTCAGGCTGGCCTTGAGCTCACTTTGGTAGCCCAGGCTGGTCTCGAACTCGCACTGATTCTCCTGCCTCAGCCTCTCCCATGCTGGGATCACAGACGTGTGCCACCACGCCCGGCTGGAATCTCTACTGTTGATATTGTAGCATACTTACTTACATTTCCATTTCCCAATGGCAGGTTCTCATACAGTGTGGGTGGTGGTGTATGCCTCAATCTCACTACTCTGGGAAGTTTATGCCAAGTTCAAACCCAATCCATGCAACTTAGTGATTTAGCAAGACCTTATCTCAAAAACGAAAACATTTATCTATTCAAATATGGAAGGAATTTCCAAAGTTCCTGACTGACCACCCCTTATAGAACCCACAGTAGGCACACAATATTTGAATAGATAAATGTTAGCACTTACCATATATGGTGATTAATAACATGCCTAAGGCCTAATGGTGCATACTACATACATTCTCAGTATAAACAGGAGTTACATCAAAAAGTCTCAAGTGTCACCATTTAATTCAAAACCTAATAGAGGAACTACTGGAAAGAACACAGATTTGGCTCAGAGAAAATGTACCATTGTATATGTGAATCACAAAGACTACCAGATGACTGGAAAGTAAAAGACCTTTATGCAGGAAGACTTATTAGAAAACTCACATAGTCCACAAAAGTCTTAGTAAGAAACTGGCTTTATCTCAAAAAATCATGATATCACCTACATTGCAATGTTCAAGAGCTGACCTGATTTTAACAAATTACTATTTTTAGTGTGTTGAAGATATTCTGAAAAAATTAGTTTTGAGGATTTTACAGCTGAGGACTACTTCCTACAAAGTGCTAAGTGCAGAATCTACACTCTGCCTTGAGAAGAGATGAGTGACTTTATCTCAAAGCTCATATGTAAATGTTTGATCCTCATCACCTCAGAATAAGGTTCTCCCAAAGTAAGTGGAGCTGTAAGAATAGGGACAGAGAGGGGAAAAAACAGGTGCCTCAGCACCCTGCGATTGGATGCGAGTGGAGCAGCAGGTGTGCAGGCCAGGCATTTGAGGTAGAGAATAATAGCGCTTCAATTCTGCAGCAAAAAAAGGCCTCCAATAAAACTACATTGCAAAAATTGGAAAGAAGCAAAATGGAAAAAGTAAAGTTGAGGAAGCAGAAGCTGAAGAGTTTGTGTTAGAAAAAGTACTGGACCAACGTGTAGTTGAGTGGGAAAGTGTACTATTTTCTGAAATGGAGGGGATTTACAGATGCTGACAATTCATGGAAACCTGAAGAAAATTTAGATTGTCCAGAGTTAATTGAAGCATTTCTTAATTCAAAAAAATCTGGTAAAGAAAAAGATGGTACAAAAAGAAAATCTTTATCTGACAGTGAATCTGATGACAGCAAGTCAAAGAAAAAAAGAGATGCTGCTGTCAAACCTAGAAGTCTTGATCCTCTGAATGAATAATTGGTTCCACAGATAGCAGCAGAAAATTAATGTTTCTCATGAAACAGCAAGATTCAGATGAGGCTGACTTGGTGCTGGCAAAAGAGGCAAATATGAAGTGTCCTCAAATGGTAACTGCTTTTTATGAAGAGACACTAACACGGCATTCTTGTCCAGAAGATGAAGTTGAATAACTTACATCAAAAAAAAAAAAAATTATATATATATATATATATATATATATATATATAGAGAGAGAGAGAGAGAGAGAGAGAGAGAGAGAGGGAGAGAGAGACAGAGAGAGAGAGAGAGAGAGACTTACTAATGCGGAAAAAAAAACTTTTAATTAAAAATCAAGTTTAATATGTCAGTTTTGAAAGTAGTATTTGGGGCAGTTGTTGGGTTTTGTTTTGCAGCTGTAGCACTGGTTACTTTGAAAAAATAAAGTTTTGTAGTTGCTTCCTTTATTAAAAAAGAGCATTTGGTAGCCTGATACATTTCCTCTGCTTCTCTAAATGTTGTGGGGAATTGTCCATAGTCCAAATTCGAACTCATGTTTTAGTTCATATGCTTAAGGACAATTCTGTGTGTATAAATAAAATTCTTATGTAAGTGGGTTTTGTTTTTAAACATTCATCAAAACAAAAACTATGGGTGATAACCTCATGTTTGAGATGCCATCATTCTGAGCAACATAAGAAATCACTTCCAGTTAAATAGAAAGTTTTCTTGAAGCCATAACATTTTAAGTTAAATAGATGATTTTTTGGTTAGACAGTTTAACGTAGGTATTTTCAAAGTAGTCATATCAGAATCTGTATCTGTCTTTCATCACAACAATACAATTTACTTTCACACTCCCCCCCACAAAAAAAAGTCTTGTCTAGCTGGGCATGGTGGTGCACACTTACAATCCCAGCACCTGGGAGGCTGAAACAGGAGGGTCTTGGGAGTATAGGAACAGCCTGGGATAAAAGGGAGCACCAAGCCAGCCTAACACTACACAGCAAGACTGTCTCAAAGAGAAAAAAATAAATTCTCTCTACCAACAACATCCCCACCTGAATAAGGTAGCAAGTCAAAACTTGGTTTGTTTGAATTTGTTAAGGAAGACTTAACAAGGGAACACTAAAAATTCTTCAAGACTCATTACTTCACAGCAAGTTGAAATCTGCACTCAAAAGTCAGGATTCATGTATGTCTAAAGATATGGCTCATGGAAACCTGAGTGGCTGGATGTGTTCATAATTTAGGACCTAGAATAAATGAGTGGAGAAACTTGTAAATCTAAACTATTGAACAGCATGTCTTTTCTTGACCCCCAACTTGTTCGTTACATGTAGGCTTAATCTTTCAGTACTTGGGTTACTGTTTTCAGCAGAAGCCAGGAAAACAACCTTGTAGTAGTCAGAATGGTATCACAATGTATATTGCTTACTTTAATGTAAATAATGGTGAGCAGTGGTCAATAAATAGTTTGATGTTCCTTTAAAAAAAGGAGAGAGGAAAAGACTGTTGCAATCGAGAGGCCCAGGTCTGCCGAAGGGTCTTCATTATTATCTTCAACTGAATCTTTTGGCAGGAGCAAGTGAGATCTAATAGGACAGTCTGGGCCAGAGTGATGTCCCCAATCAAAGCCTGCACTTTTTTTGTTTTTTAATTTTAATTTTTATTAAAATTATAATTTAGACTTTTAATAAGAGATAACAATATGAGTTTCAAAACATGTTAGTAGCACATCTGCAATAGTTGAGACACTGCATATTGTTGTCCTCAGAAATGTTATATACAGCACAAGGTGCAGATGTGACAAATTTTCTAATCAATATTGGTTCCAAAGGGGGGGGGGCTAAAAAAATACTAAGAAGAAAAGTTTTCTTTTCTTTAAACTAGGAGGAAGTACTTGTATACATAGTCCAATGTCTCATAATTGCAGTGGGTTACCGGTGAAACTGGCAATGTTGAAGGCTGTTGATTTAAGTCTCTTACAGCTCATTGTACTAATCTAGGTCTGCATTTTATGTCTTGTAATTAAGCTTTTATGCCTTGTAATTAAGCTTTTCTGTTGGGTGATCAACTACAAGCCAAAGCACGACCTGTCTAACAAAACTTTCATCATTTGTACTTTCCAGAGTCAAATCTCCTCAGGATTAACATTGGAACCATGTGCAGTGCTTTGTAGAACTGTGGTCAGTGTCAGCCATCGGGATGAGTCAGTGCCAATGCTTGACCTGTTTGCTCTCTGTGGAAGCCTGAGAGAATGTTTTCTCCCAAAGTGACTCTCCCTAGGCACACTATACTTCACTTATTCCTTTCCTCTGAGGTCCCATAATCTCGTTGACCAGAAAATTTGGGAAACCCCTTAGTTATAGGATGTTACAGCACAGGTTCTCTTACATCCTGAGTCCTCACTGACCTTGAGGGGCTAGATGCAAAATGATGGCTATCCTCGTAGCCCTTCTTTTTCTCCAATTTTTGGTCTGTTAACTTACATTCTCAATCTTTCAGCAGAAAAGTTTCATGATACAATTACTTCATAACAGGTAATTGAGCTCAACCTCACTGCCTTTCTAAATATCATATACATGTTAGCCTTAGTTTGACATTGGTATTTTCCTTCAATCATTGATATTCTAACAAATCTCTACATATTGGGACAAAAAGTTATATACTTTTACACAGACATTTAGGAATCTAAGGATGTACAAAATTGTAGCCTGTCAAGCCTATGGTATTTCACCTAGTCTCTTATTCTAAATTAATACCTTTTATAAAATCTTATTGTTAACCAGTCATTTACTTGAAAGAGAGTATAGCAGTAATTAAGTTTACAATAGAAGCAGCACACATCTGGAAGTCCCTAATGACACGCCTTCCAAGCATAGTTTTAGTGTTGCTTCAAAAATTTTTGATTTCCATTCAGCTATGTTATGCCTTTCCATTTTTATTTCTTCTTTAGATTTCTTATACTAGGGAGACTATATGGTATTTACAAATGCAGGTCTGGTTTATTTCACTTATGAGTATATGCTCAATATATATTAATTTATATATAAAGTCTTCCAGTTTATCATTCTTTATAGCTGAGTAATATTCCACTGTATAAAAATACCACAACTTTAAGCATTCTTCAAATGATAGGCATTTTGGTTGTTTCCAGGATTTGGCTATGACAAATTGGGCAGCTATAAACATAGGTGCACAGATATCGCTATGGTATGATGTTTTCAGTTCTTCTGGGAAAATTCCCAGAACGGGGATAGCTGGATAGAATGGCATTTCCAGTTCTAGTTTTTTAAGGAGCCTCCACACCGCCTTCCATAATGGTTGTACCAGTCTTCATTCCCCGCAGCAGTAAAGAAGGGTTCCTTTTTCTCCACAGCCTCTCCAGCATTTGTTGCTTGTTGATTTCTTTATGATGGCCATTCTTTCTGGGGTGAGATGGTATCTAAGTGTTGTTTTAATTTGCATTTCACGGATAGCATTTCTTAACGTATTTATAGGCTTGCTGAATTTCTTTCTCTGAGAAGTGTGTGTTCATCTCAGATGCCCATTTTTGGATTGGGTCTTTGAATTTTGGGACCCTAATGGTCTTCAGTTCTTGATAGAAGACCTTTGTCTGAGTTCTTGTTAGTTAAAATCATTTCAAAATTTGTAGGTTGTCTTTTCACTGCTGATAATTTCTTTTGACGTGCAAAAACTTCTTAGCCAGAGGAGGTCCCATTTGTTGATGCTTTCAAGTGTTAAACGTGCATTTTGATTTTTTAAAAAAATTTTATTTATTTATTTATTTATTTTCTTGTTTCAGAACCATTATTTGTTTATTCACTCATTTTTATGGCCGGCTCAGCCCGCCCCAAGAGCAGGGCTGGCGCAGCATGTGGTGCCGGGGATTGAACTGTGGTCCCTGAGGCCACCCAAGCTTTCCCAAGCAGGCGCTTTAAACCACTGAGCCATCCCACCGGGCCCTGCATTTTGATTTTTGTCCATGAATTTTTTCCCTACCCTAATGTCTTCAAGATTTTCTCTGACTTTCTCTCCAAGGAGATTTAATGTTTTTCCCTTTCAATATTTAGATCTTTAATCCATTTCGACTTTAGTTTAGTGCATGGTAATAGACTAGGGTCAAGTTTTAGTTTTTGGTATGTAGAGAGCCAATTTTTCTAGCACCATTTGTTAAAGAGGCTATCTTTCTTCCAGTAAGCGTGACTGGCCCCTTTGTCAAAGATAAGGTGCTGAGTGAGCTTGTATCTGCTTCTGCATCTTCTAATCTATTCCACTGATCCTCACGTCTTATTTTTTTTTTTGCCAGTACCATGCTGATTTTATTACTGTAGCTTTATAGCACAGCTTTAGGTCAGGAACTGTAATCCTCCTGCCTTAGCTTTGTTGCCCAGAATTGTCTTTGGGATTCTGAGTCTTTTTTGGTTCCAAATAAATTTTAGCAGTGATTTTCCCAGGTTTGTGAAGTATGTTGATGGTATTTTGATAATTGCATTAAATCTGTGTAACAATTTAGGGAGTATGGCCATCTTCACAATGTTGGTTCTTCCTATCCAAGAGCAGGAAATACCTTTCCATTTTCTGAGATCTTCTAGGATCTCTTTTTTCAGAGTACAATAGTTTTCATTGAAAAGGTCTTTTACTTCCTTAATTTAGGTTGATTCCTAAGTATTTCATTTTCTTCGGTGCTATCATAAAAGGTACTGCTTCTCTAATTTCTCTCTCAGTGTGTTTGTTATCTGTGTAGAGGACTGCTATTCACTTTTGTGAGTTGACTTTGTAACCTGCTATGGTATTGAATTTGTGAATTAATTCCAGTAGCTTTTTGGTGGAGTTATTTGGGTCTTCTAAGTAAATTATCATGTCATCTGTAAACAGTGATAGTTTTACTTCGTCTTTACCTATTCTTATTCCTTTTATTTCTCTCTTTTGTCAAATGGCTGTAGCTAATGATTCTAGAACTATACTGAATAGGAGTGGCGATAAGGGGCATCCTTGTCTTGTACCAGATTTGAGAGTAATAGACTTCAGTTTTTCCCCATTTAGAATTATGCTAGCTGTTGGATTGTTGTAGATTGCTTTTATCAAGTTGAGGTAGAGGTCCTCTATTCCAATTTTCTGTAGGACTTTGAACATGAATGAGTTTTGCACTTTGTCAAAGGCCTTTTTGGCATCAACTGAGACAATCATGGGATTTTTGGTCTTGGCTCTATTGATATAGTATATTGCATTTATAGATTTGCATATACGGAACCATACTTACATTCCTGGAACAAATCCTACCTTGTCGTAGTGTATAATCTTCTTGATGATTTGTTGTATTCTACAGGCCAGGATTTTATTGAGAATTTTTGCATCTATGTTCATGAGAAAAATTGGTCTGTAGTTTTCTTTTTTATTACATCTCTTTCTGGTTTTGGTTTTAGTGTAATACTTGCCTCTAGGAATGATTTTTGGAAGGACTGCTTTCTTTACAATTTCACTGAAGTGTTTGAGGACTGTTGGGATTAAGTCATATAAATTTCTTGTAGAATTCAGTAGTGAACCCATCAGGTCCTGGACTTTTCTTTGTCAGTAGGCTTTTTATTACATTTTGTATTTTATTGTCTGTTATTGGGTTTTTGAGAGTTCTAGTATCTTCTTGATTCAGTTTTGGTAATTTGTACTTTTCTAGGAATCTGTCCATTTCATCTGTGCCTTCAATTCTGTGAGAGTAAAGATTCTCAAAGTAACTATTTATGATTCTCTGTATCTCTGCTGGGTCTGTAGTAATTTCACCCTTTTCTTTCCTTATTGCTTGAATTTGAGTCCTTTCTTTCCTCTTTTTGATGAGGTTAGCTAGGGGCTTATCAATCTTAATCTTTCAAAGAACCAGCTTTTGGATTCACTAATTCTTTGCATTGTTTTCTTTGTCTCAATTGAATTAATTTCTGCTCTAATCTTTATAATTTCCTCCCGCCTTTGGGCTTTGGATTTCGTTTGCTCTTCCATTTCTAGTTCAGGTGCTGCATAAGATTGTTTATTTGTTCCTGTTCTATTTTCTTAATGTGTGAGCTCAGAGCCATAAATTTCCCTCTAGGAACTGCTTTCATTGCATCCCACAAATCCCACTAGGTTGTGTTTGAATTTTCATTAAATTGTAGATACTGTTTAATTTCTTGTTTAATTTCATCTGTAACCCTTTGGTTGTTGAGAAGAATGCTGTTTAGTTTCCATGCAGTTCTGGAGTTCCTATGGTTTCTTTTGTCATTTATTTCCAATTTGATTGCACTGTGGTCAGATAATATGCATGGGATAATTTCTGTTTTCTTGCATCTACTTAAGCATGATCTATGGACTAATATGTGATCTGTTTTAGAAAATGTCCCATGTGCAGCTGAAAAGAATGTGTATTTTGAACTGGTTGGGTAGAACACTTTGTGTATGTCCACTAAGTCCAGTTGTTCCAAGTTCTGATTCAGTTCTGCTACTTCTTAGCTAATTTTTTGTCTGCTTGACCTATCTTTTTTGGATAAGGGAGTGTTGAGCTCTCCTGCTATGATTGTGGTATTGGATATGAGATTTTTCATGTCCATTAAGGTTTGTTTTATATAACTTGCTGCTCCCATGTTGGGTGCATACATATTTATGAGTGTTACCTCTTCATCATGAGTTTTTTCCCTAACGAATATGTAGTGGCCTTATTTATTTCGCCTCATCAGTCTTGGTTTGAAGTTTAGACTGTGTGTAAACAGGTTTACTACCCCTGCTTTTTTTTTTTTTTTTTTGAGGTGCTGGAGCATGTAGTACTGTTTTCCAACTTTTAACTTTAAGCCTGTGAGTTTCTTTATAAATGTGTTTCTTGTATAGAGTATATTGTTGGGCTTTGTTTCCTTAGCCACTCTGCAAGTCTACTTCTTTTAATTGGACAACTGAGTTCACTTACATTGATAGTTATCATTGCAATGTATTGACTTATGATTGACATGACTTTTATTTTTTAATTTTTTAAATTTTATTTATTATTATTTTTTTCTCATTTCAGAACCCTTGCCTGTCCATTCACTCACTTTCACGGCCGGCTCAGCCCGCCCCGAGAGCAGGGCTGGCACTGCATGGGGCGCCAGGGATCAAACCGCGGTCCCCGCCGCCGCCCAAGCTTCCCCAAGCAGGCGCTCCAGACCACTGAGCCATCCCGCCGGGCCCTGAAAGACTTCTATTTGCTACTGTTTACCACTTTTTCCTCCTATGTTTAGTTGGCTACTCTAATTGGTGGGATCTTCCTGTTCTCATTTGTTGAATTCAAGTCATTTTGGTCCCTCTCTAAAATATTTATTAGAATACTGTGTAGTGTTGGCTTTGATGTCATGAAATTCTTTAGTTGTTCCTTGTCATGGAAGTATTTCACTTCTTCCTCACACTTGAAAGAGTTTTTAGTCTGGCTAAAATTAGTTTTCATGGAGGACTTGAAGCACTGTGCTACATGCTCTTCTTGACTTCATGGTTTGTGAAGAGAAATCCGCAATGTGATCCGTTTCTTTTCTCTAGCAGCTTTTAGTATATTCTTCTTCAGCTAGATTTCTGGTATCTTGACTATTATATGTCTTGGCGTGTTTTTAGTTCGGTTGATGTTATTTGGAGTTCTGTATGCCTCAGCTACCTGAATGTCCAATTGCTTTCTCATATTTGGGAAGTTTTCTGCTATTATTTCTGCCCATATTCTTTTTGTATCATTCGGATTGACTCCTTTTTCATTGATTCCTTTTAATCAGACATTGTTTAGTTTTGCATCATCTTGCAGATGTTGAATTATTTTTTCCTGCATTCAGGCTGTTTTTAAAATATCCTTTCTTAAGCCGGGCGTGGTGGCGCACGCCTGTAATCCCAGCACTCGGGAGGCTGAGGCAGGAGGATCGGTGAGAGTTCGAGACCAGCCTGGGCTACAAAACTGAGCTCAAGGCCAGCCTGAACTGTACAGCGAGACCCTGTCTCAAAAAGACAAAAAAAAAAAAAAAAAAAAAATATCCTTTCTTACTTTTTCACTGGCTGCGACTGTGTCTTCAAGATCTGAAACTCTATCTTCACTTTCGTTCATATGGCTCTGCCAACTTGTGACTGAGATTTTATTTTCTTGTATATCTCTTTGAAACTGTTTTATGCGATGTATTTTTTCCCCCATATTGCTCCATTAGGGAATCCATCATTTTTTTGTTCTCCTCGAATTTTTTCTCGATGTTTTGTTTAGTAGTATTGAAGGCTCTCATTATAGTTGTTCTTTGTCTCTCTAGCTCAGAGATTGTTTTTGTTCTGTTGTCTCTACCTTTCTGTAGTTGTTCCACTACTTGGGACACTACTGATTTAGACATGTCTTTCTTAACTTCAGATATTATTTCTGCTCTGTTTTCCTGTATATCTTTCTCCAGTCATTTTTCCACTTCATGTATTTTTTTTAACTTCAGATGTTATCTCTGATCTCCGTTGCTCTATAAGTTTCTGCACTTGTCTGTCTACCTCAGATGCTACTGATTCAGATGGTTCATCTGCATGATTCCCATTTTCTTCCATGCTAGTGTCTCCTGTATTTGATTTGGGTGGGCTCAGACCCTGACATTGCATCTTAATTTTTCTCGTTATCATTTTGTATGGAAGCGATCTCTGCAATTTGGTAAAGTGATGCTGTTAGCATCTATGCGTGTTTGGTCTGGATCCCCCAAATTGCTTCCCCTCCAGAAGTGCCTGGCTATGTGTCAGAGCTCAGGCTGCTGGCTGCTGTGAGGCCCCATGTGTCTGGACTGTGGGTGGAGATGGAACTCTGGAGTTGAGGAGTTCTGGTAGGTTCGCAGGCCAAATGGGTGCCAGATGAGATGTGTTTGGTACTGGATCTTGGGCAGCAGGAGTTGAAAGAAAAAAATTTGGGGGAGCAGAGGCAGGCCCAGGGTCCTTACCCAGTAGGTGTGCGGGTCAGACAGGTTCGCAACCAGAAGTCAAGAGGAGACAAAAAAAAAAAGGGGGGGGGGAGGTGGGCCCAGAGTCCTTACCTGGCAGGCACGTGGGCCAGACAGGATCGGGAGTGGAAGTCGAGAAGAAGGAGCCGAAATAAACGGGGAGGTGGGCCAAGTGGTCCTTAACCAGCGGGTGCGCGAGCCAGACGGGATCAGTCAAAATTACAGTTTTGATGTAGCCACCAAAATTATTTTTTGGTTTGGGGTCACCACAACATGAACTGTATTGAGGGGTCACAGCATTAGAAAGGTTGAGAACCACTGATCTAGGTGATGAGCCACCCTATGGTGGGTCCTCTACACAATAGAATATACAACTGCTGATCCAATTTAGTTAAGCTTCTAAACTTCTCAAATTGATACACTCAACTACTACAATGATCCAGCAATTCTACTTATTAAAAAAAATAAGTACTTATACCAATATATATGAATGAATGTTTCTTTTTTCAACCCCTATTCACATAGTTAAAAGGCAGCAGCAACTTGAATGTGTAGAAACAGATGAACGGATAAGTAAAATGTGGTGTATACAAAGAATGGAATATTATTCAAACTTAAAGGTGATCTAGGGGTATAAAGAGTGCTTGCTTAGCACATGCAAGGTCCTGGGTTTCATCCCCAGCACTAGAAGGAAAAAAAAAGAAGGAAGAAAGGAAAGAAACTTAAATGTATGCTAGAACATGTGTAAGTCTTGAGGACATTATCCTACGTAAAATAAACCAGTCACAAAAGGACAAATAAATGCTGGCCCTGGAGGCATGCCTGTAGTCCCAGCTCTTTGGGAGGCTAAACACAGGTAGAACACTATGAGTTGGACCTACACAGTGAGACCCTGTTAGACCCTTACTAAAAAATACAAACAAAACAAAAAAAAAAACAAAAAGGATAAGTACTATGTGATTTCATTTATATAATTTATAGTAATACAACTCTCAAATTGATAGGATTGCAGCTGTTGAGATCTGGGGAGATATAGTAATATCAAATAGCACA
>PVJA010019084.1:0-38958 GCA_004027025.1 Myocastor coypus
ATGTACTTTGTAGAACTGTTGTTAGTGTCAGCCTTCGGGACGAGTCACGGCCATTGCTTGGCTATTTTGCTTTCTGTGAAAGCCTGAGAGAATGTTTTTCTCTGGGTGACTCTCCTTAGACGCACTGCAGTTCATTCATCCCTTTCCTCTGAGGTCCCATAATCTCCTTGACCAGGAAATTTGGGACACCTCTGAGTTACATATCCTTCATTTTTTAAAATATTTAAAATGGATTTCCCAGCACTCAGCATCCTGAACACAGGGATTACAGACTTACATCACCACACCTGCCTTCTTTTTGTGGTTATAACTGACCATTTCATATGGTTCCATTTTTCTCCTTAGTTTTTCAATTATATGAAGTATACTTTTTTATTTTAGATTTTATAGTGGTTACTCTAGAATTTGTGATACATATTTACAACAAATCCAAACTCACTTTCAAATAATAATTTAAGTGTTTTGTGGATGATACAAGAACATTATAATAGTAACAGAATAACCAAAATTCTTCTATTTTTTGTATTACCACTGTCGTTCATTTCACCTATACCTAAGTCCACAGATGTAGAATATATATGCACTGCATGGTAGTCATGCTGGCACTGTTCATATTATTATTCTCATGTATTTATTATAGGGTCTCACTACACAGTTCAGATTCATAGTGATCCTCCTGTTTTCAGCCTGTGCAGTGCTGAGATTACAGGTGTGTGCCACCATACCCCATCTCTGTTGCCTGCTCAGTGTGCCTGAGGGGTAGGCATATGGTGCAGATCGAATCCTGGTCTCTACACTTGCCTAAGCAGGCATTTAGTCTGCTGAGCTATCTCACTGGCCCTACAGTATCATTTTGAATACCTGCTGTCTGTTGCACAGTTAAGAATAACAAGAGCTTTTGCTTTACTGTCACTATTTCCGGGAAGCTGTTTCTGAGGTAACATTTTTCCCTCTTTCTGAACTTTCTACAGCCTTGCAAGGCACATCTACTGGTGACAAACTACCAATTCCTGTTTGTATTTCTGCTTCTCTTTTCAAGGACAACTTCACAGAGGACAATATTTTAGATTTTTTATTCCTCTGAGCAGTTTAAATATTTCACTCTGCTTTCTTCTTGCTTTTGTGGTTTCTGAGAAGTCCATTGTCATTTTAATTTTTGTTCCTTTATAGTTAAGGTGGTCTTTCCTCCTTTAGTTTTTTTCTTTATTTTTGACTTTCTGAAGTTTGAATGTGACATGCACAGGTATATCTTTTCTTAGCATTTAATGTCCTTTGTTTGGTTTTGCCTGATGTTTGGATCTGTGGTCTGCTGCCTGACATCAATTTCTGTAAAATATTTAATCATTATTGCTTTAAAGATTGCTACTGTTCTTTTTTTCTCTTTGGTATCCTATTACACGCATGTTGTGCCTTTTGTAGTTTTCTTTCCATTCTGGGATATTTGGGGAGTTTTCTCCAGTCTTTCTTTTTGCTTTTTTGGCTTTGGAAGTTTCTGCTGTTATATTTTCAAGATCAGAAATTCTTCACTCTGTCTTTCCTAGTCTACTAATGAGCCTGTCAAAGGCATTCTCATTTCTGTCACACTATTTTTGATCTGCAGCATTTGTGTTTGTTTTTTTCTTGTTATTGGATGCTGTGTGCTTTTTCCATTAAAGGGAGTCTTTCGCATATTAATCATAGTTTTAAACTTCCTGATCTGATAATTCCAGCATTCCTACAATGACTCTAGTTCTGAAGCTGTTCAGTAGTGTTGTTGTTGTTGTTGTTGTTGAAAAAGAGATGAGGCACAGAATAAAAGGACCAGAGATAAGTGGGCCACTAGTAATGTAGGGGTGCTCTGTGGAGAAAGTGGGGTCCCAGAGTTTGGTGGCTCTTGTTCTTGGACTGTGGGCTTCTCCTTCTGCCCCAGGATGGCTGAGGGTGCTGCAGTTGGGGACTTCCAGTCTCTTGGGTGTTAGGCCCTAATGGCACCCAGGCAGATTAGGCAAGATCAGGCCTTGCTAAGAACAGAGTCCTCTGGCAAGCTTCACAGTGGCTGCTGTCTGCTCTGTTACTAGAAGCAGGAGGTCACTTTTTGATGTTCATTGTAAGAATGTGGTGGAGCTCCTGAAAGAAAAAGTCACAAGAGCGTGGAGGTGCCTCTGTGGTTAGGCTCCCATAGAGTTTTGACTCTCAGACTTGTCTGCACTGAACCTTCCGCAGATAGGCACATTCAGGCTTCCCTGGTACTCACAGGAGCTTCTGCTCTGGAGGGTTGTGGTTTGTGTCCATTCGTCTGTCTGGCCAGTGACCTCACCTCTCTGCCACAGTGGAAGACTGTTATTTTTTTTTTTAAATTTTTTGCAGGACCAGGGCTCAAACTCATGACCTTGCACTTGCCAGGCAGGTACTTGTGTCACAGAGCTATCTCCCCAGTCCCAGGAAGACTGTTGATCATTCATTTTTGCATCGTTTTACTTGTTAGGGTGGAATGGCAACATTCAAGCTCTTCATCACCTGGATCCAGAACCAGAATTTTTCTTGATACCACTTTGGAAATCTCACTAGTCCGTTTCCATCTTTCTGTCTTCACAGCTGTTGCCCAGACAGTCCCCTCTACATGCCTGCATGGTCGGGTAGTATCCCATCACTCACTTCCAGTTTCTTCCCTCTTCCATCTTCAAAACAGTTGCCACAATAACCATTGTTATTGCCTCAATATGTGTGCACTGTTATCCCTCTAAGAAGACAGTACTATTTCTTAGATTTATTTTTACCACAGTTTATCTATTTTAACATATTAATGGAATAATCAACCAATCAAAAGGTTCTAATATACTTTCAGGTAAAAAGTGGGTAGCAAGATGTGATCTCAGAGATGAATTAATTGCAGCAAGATTATTCACATTTACATGTAAATATTTTTAACTGTAACAGAATAGAATATCAGCAGAAATTAGTTTTACTTTTATCAAGAACAAAGTACCTAGGTAGTCAAATTATCTATTATTATTTTATTTTTATTATGGATGAGTACACCATTTAGGATGAAGAACATTATTTTCCTAATCCTTCTTTAAAACAATCATGTTTGATTAATATTAGGAATGATGTTGCTGACTCATAGCCTAATATAGAGAGGCATAAAGTCTTCTGTGTTTTGCTTTAGTCGCAGTATAATAGGAAAATCCTGTGCACAGATGCGCTATAGCAGAAGGAAGAACACAAACTGTTCCTTTGGCAAGATTTTGTCCTCTCTTGAATTAGGCTGTCCCAGAAAACATTAATGGCTGTGACTTGGGCACCTCACCACCTGGGTTTTAAAAGATCATTTTTTGCGTGTTTTCCAGTTTGGGGTTTGTAGGGTTCACAATATATAAATCACAAAACTCTGCTTTTTATTGCACATGTACTCTGTTCACTGTGGACTCAAGGCAATGGGTTTTTATAGTGTAAGTGTTCATTATGCTGTGCACAGAGCAAAATCATGAATATGGGTTGAAATCCCAAGACAGGATGTATCCATGCACAGCGCATTGTGAATGAATGTGTTCTTCCATGCTCTGAGTAGTTTGTGGATGCAGGTTACACACCTGCTTGTCATTTGTGTGGTAGATATGTGTGTATCATGCCGACCCTGCAGTATTTCCTGGCAGGCTGCAGTGGAAACACCCATCTAGAAGATTTGACCTCATAAGAACAAATATCTAAATGTAATTAATTACATATGCGTGTTTGGGGGTGTATTTGGAAGTGCAAACAGTTTTTATGTAAATTTTCCACCAAGCATAGTGGGGAGATGCAGGCCCAAGATAAAGACTGATTTCCTTGATGTGGTGCTCAGGCCTTTGGCTCCCGGGCCTGACCACCCGTGACTCTCATCTCTTGCCACTCCTCCCTGTAGTCACGCACTGCACTGGCTGGTCTCTAAGAGCAGCTCTTGTGCCTGCATAGCCTCATCTTTTACTGTAATAATTGTTTAAAAATTTAAACATGCATTGTAGTTTTCATTCACACCTAATCAGTGTGGAAGGGAAAGAGCAGTTTTGTACAGAGTTCAATGAGTACTATTTGAGTAGAGAATGGCATTGTAGTCTTGCTGGTGAGTTGTGTTTTATTTCTTCTCCTGTCCCCCATCAAGGTTCCCCTTTCCCGCATTCCCCCATAATCACTCTACAGAACACCTGCACTTCTGTCCAAGCACAGATACTCCGCCTTTCCCTCTGCCCAGATCCTTACCCTGGAAGCTCTGGACCCAGTCAGAGCTTTTCCCATGGTACAGGAGAATGGATCTGAGGCCCTTCTGGGGCAGCCCTCAGCCCAGCCATCAGCCCTAGAAGCTGACTGTGCCCACTTCACCCCAGGACCAGCAGGACCACCTATCAGAGACTCCTTAGAAGCTGTCAGCACTCTAGGAAAAAAGACTGTCAGGGTTGGCCAAATAGCTCAGCGGATTAAAGGGCCTGCAAGTGGGCAAAGGGGCTATTAAATTCCAGCTCCGCCCCTGGCTTGTGCCTGTAATCTCAGCTCTTGGGAAGCTGTAAACAGGCATCTCACTCTGAGTCCGATCTAGTAGTGAGACCCTATGTACACTGTGGACCCTTTCCTAAAAATACAAAAAGAAAAAAAAAATGTCGTTAATAAAGTCTGTCGCCCTTCTTTGGGGGCACTCACCTCCTTCTGTTCCCTAGTGTAAAAAAAAAAAAAAAAAAAAAAAAGTGACCCAAAAGGGGAATCCCTAGTCATTGGACTATTGGACTAGGAGAATTCGTGACAAGTATTTCTTCTTTGAGATCACTAATTTACCAGGTTAGTCAGGCATTTTCAAGGCAGGTGGGAAAAAACATCAGAATACAGCAGTGTGATGTGCTTAACGATGTCCTCACCAGCCAGGAGGTAGGCACCGGGCGGAGGCCTCGCAGGTGCCCACGGCTGCGGCAGGATCTGTGGAATACTTTCCCATGTCCCCACTGATGAGCAGTCCTGCCTGTGTTGTGCACCTGGTTCCTGGCTTCTGTTTCTGAACTTGTTCTGTTCTGTTAATGTGTCTTCCTACTCGCTAATGCTTCTCTTGTTTTATTTGCTATTAACTTTTCTTTTTTTTTTTTTTTTTTTGTCTTTTTGAGACAGGGTCTCATTATGCAGTTCAAGCTGGCCTTGAGCTCACTTTTGTAGCCCAGGCTGGTCTTGAACTCGCACCGATCCTCCTGCCTCAGCCTCCCTGAGTGCTGGGATTACAGGCATGCGTCACCACACCTGGCTAAATGCTATTAACTTTTCAACAGCACATTTCAATTTTTATTATGGTTAAACCTCCTGGCTGCTCTTCTCAGCATTTTCTTGGCTATACTAACAATTCTGCGTTTTCTTCATTAATAACTGTGTGTAGTTCTAAATATAATCTTGGTGATATTTTTAGTGGGCTGAATTTATATATTAATTTAAGAGTAATTGCCATCTTTATTTTGACTTTCTCAATTAAGAGCAAGGTGTGTCTCATTAAGGCTTTTTTATGTATGCTTTTGGAAGTTTTTTAGTACAGCTCTTATATATTTCTTCAGTAGATTCCTAGAAATTGTATCCTTTTGGTTATTGTATAAATGATATTCTTACAAATTATTAAAATATCTATCTGGTTGTTTATGTATAGGAAGGCTACTTTATGTATGTATGTATGTATGTATGTATGTATGTAGCAGCCCTCAGGACTGAATCCAGGTCCTATGCACTGAGCTTCATCTCCAGCCCTTTTAAATTTTCTTTGTTTTGAGAACGGGTCTCACTGAGTCAATTAGCTATTCAGGCTGGGCTTGAACTTGTGATTCTCCTGCCTCAGCTTCCTAGAGTGCCAGGATTACAAGTGTGCATCACCATACCTACTTTGATTTATTCTTTAATTAATAATTTTATATATAGCAATCTTACTGAATTTTACTATTGATTTTCCACTTTTTCAGTGTAGGTAGTTGGATCTGCAGATGTCAGCACCTCATTATATAGATTTTTCTATGAAACAGAGCCTCAATATGCTTATTTTTTTTTCGTTTTCTTTCTTTTCTTTTTTTTTTGGCAGAACCGGGGATTGAACTTAGGACCTTGCACTTGCCAGGCAGGCACTTGTGCCCCTGAGCTATCTTCCCTGGCCCCAATATGCTTATTAATTATAAGAGAATATGAAAAAAATCTTCGTTGTGGAAAAGTGTGTACATCTCTTTTTCCTCAGATTCTTCCTATAAACTCTGAGGATTCAGCCTTGCTGGCCTGGGGATCCTGGGGAGCCCTTGTGGCAATACTCAGTAAGGGCCTATGTCCCTCGAGTTGCAGTGGTAGAACATTTGCCCAGAAAGCACAGGCCCTGGTTTCAGCCCCTAGCTCTGCAAAAACAAAACAGGGGCAGGCATGAGCATAGGAATTCTCTGGCTGGCGTAGGACATTTGAGGCCCAGCTACAGCCGTGTGTGTTACCATTGCCACGGACAGCTGATGCAGGAGTGGCAGACACAGCAGCAGAAGCCTGGTGGTAAGGAGACCAGGTGGTGAGCTAGGAGGAATGAGTCTGAGTGGGGTGTGCCTTCCCCATCTGGGCTGGGGAAGACATTTCTTCAGTACTGCGTGGACACTGTTTGAAGAGGCTTAAGACTCAGGACTAGTGGTGACACCTTATGAGACTTGCTGTATTATGTAAATGGCAGTAAAATAATGTCTGAGTAGTGTGTTGTAATTCAAATCCATCAGAAGTGGGAAGAAAAAGAATCATAGATTTGTGTCAGAAGAAAACTTAGTGCTAAGCATTGCCAGCCAGGTTTTATTACTGAAAACCCTGACGAGGATATGAGGCTAACTCACCCAGGGTTATGGTGCAGGGACTAAAAAAAAAAAAAGACAAAGAGAATATTCTGCAGTTGAGGAGCTCTGGCATAACCCAACATTCTCTCTGGAACAAAAGACCTCCTCTCTGAAAGCTCATAGCTTTATTGGTATCCATCAGGGAGGTGGGTGGGGATGGGGCAGAGTCCAGGGGGAAAGGAATCTTTATAGCCACACCAGGCCCAGAGGCCTCCAACTGGCAATGCACAGATAGATTTGATGTATGCAAGGCTGGCACCTTTCCTGCCAGGAACATTTGCTTCAATATAGCCAGCTCTACATAACTCAGTAAATCGGGTGAAGGAGAGGTCAGGGACAGGTTGTGGCAAGGGCTTTGCTTTTCAGGAGAGAGCAGTGTGGTGGTCTCCGATAGATTATGACAAGTTTAAAACAATATTTTTCTTTTTTTCTGCAAAAAAAAGTTGTCATGCCTGCTCTCTGCGGAATTATTTCACATGGAGCCAGAAATCATTCAAAGCAGGAGTGGCCTCTCTGCCGGGTAGTTCTCGTATTCCAAACATACATATGTTGCACAGAGTGTCTAATTATTCTTGGAGACAATTACTGTCAGGTTCCAAAATGTGTTCAATGAACAACAATTGGTGTTTTATTCAGCTCAAAAAAGACTATGCAAGAGAACAGTAGGTTATATTGTCTGTTTAAAGAAGTGTTTTGCCATCCGGAAACATCTGCTTTCTATTTAAAGCAGTGCAGAAGGAATGGGAGTATATTTCAAATATCTCCCTGAGCATTGAAGACCAAAGAAAGGAGGATAAAATTGGATATTAAGGTAGTTTCTGTTCTCTGATACACATACTCTTCTGCCTTTCCCTGCTGGGAAGGAAATATGGCCTCCTGGGTTGGAAAGTTCTGATTCTCTTGACTCTTTCTATTTATACTGATTTGCACATGTGTAGGAACTGACTTCTGTGTCCTAGTTCTGGCTCTTTTACTTTTTCATGTAAGGCTAAATACTCTTTAAAGTTGGGATTTGCTTCTCCAAATTTTGTGGTGAGTTTGAAAGGTGCTCTGATTTTGCACTGAGCAAAGTCAAGAGTCATTGTCCAGGTCGCCTGCTCACATTGGGACACTCGGTTGTGTGGGTGGGTGTTGCCACCTATTCACGATCCTCTGAAGATTAAGTGAAGGTGTATGCAACCTGGTTGGTGTGTCCTAAAGTCTTTCTGTGAAAACAGTGTATTAACTACATACTTCTGTGGAACAAACTGTCACAAACATAACAGCTGAAAGCAGAACATATTTCTGGGAGACTATTGTTATGGGTTAGTGGGTGCCTTGCTTCAGGGTATCATACAAGTAAAGTGTTAGCCAGAGCAGAGTCTTATCTGAAGGTTCAGCAGTAGCAGAATCAGCTCCTGAGCTCACCTGGCTGTAGGCAGAATTTCATTTACTCTTCGGATGTTGGGTCTCAAGTTCTTCTCTGGTTATTGGCCTGAGTCTCCTCTCAATTCCCTGCAGGCTAGGTCTCCCCAGCTTGCTTCATTATAGCCAGGAAGAAGGGTTTTTGAAAAGTCTGCTAGAAAGACAGACGTCCCCTCCTGTAACTTCATCACCCTCATTACTGCATATCACTTTTGCCATGTTGTGTCACTTAAAAGTAAGTTCCCAACTCAAGGAGACGGGTTACACTGGAAGACACATCAAAAGCTGCGTACAACAAGCCCATTTTAGGAAGAGAGCATAACGTATGGTTAAGAGGTCATCTTTCCATGTCACTCAGGGTTGACTTCAAATCTTGGGTCCGCTGTTTACTAACTGGTTACCTGGCCTTTCTGAGCCCATCTCTTGAACCACATGGCCCCTTCCCCATACTACTGTTGTGTTCCTGAGGGATCACCTGTAAAGCCTTGCAGAACGGTATGCACTTAGTAAGTGGTAGCTACTGGCTGTTCTTTTCATCTTTGCCTTTTATTTTATTATTCTTGTAAGGTGGGGCAGTGCTTCTCTTAAAATAACATTAGACTTTTAAAATATCAGAATAGCCAGAAACTCCCACTGTCCTCAGATTTGTTTATTCATGTGGAAATCCCAGGCCCTTGCATGATATCCTGGGCACAGAGCTACTGCCAGACTTGTTACATCAGCCTCCCATTTCCTAGGGCTTGGGACTGCAGAACAAAGGTCTTTGGCCTCAGGAGAGCTACAGATCCCATTCCTGGTCTGTGTGAGCAGCCAATGCCCCTGCAGAGGACCTGGCAGTGGTGACCAAGTGTGTGCTCAGCTGGCCTGCTATGCTCCCCCATGCTTGGGTTTCTGGTTGAGTACTGAGAGCAGCCCGGCATGACCTCAGCCCATCTCCAGAGCTAAGAAGGTGGGCAGAGAGACAGGACCCTTACTTTCTCCCTCCTGTAGGCTTCCAAGACAAAGAGTGCTTATACATGGTCCCTGCTTGCCCACCACAAGCTATCTTCCATCTCTGCTCTCCTTCCTGACCAGAGGACATCTACCCTTTGTGCCTTCCCCCTATCCTTTACATCCAGAGAACCTGTTCTTGGTCCCAATGCCCTTGTGGGAAAACTTGCTCACTTCCTGCTATGTCATCCTGGAGGAGGGATGCAGGCTCTAGAGGCCACTTGTATTTTTCTGGATTGTTCTAAAGTCTAGTATGAGTGTGTCCCTCTCCCTAGCTTCTTTGAAGATACAAATCTTCTGGAGCTCCTAAGCACCTACCCTGCAGGCCCTTCTGTGGAGAGCCAGGTTCTAAGGGGCCTTGGAGAACATCTATTTTCAGTGACTTCCCATGTGATTCCTGTCAAGGAGATTTAGGAAACACTGCAACCCAGACCCAAGTCCTCTTCTTCACCAAGGGGAGCAAGAGAGAGCTCTGGAACTCCTCTTTGACCCAGGGAACTGTGTTCAGTCTCCACAACTAGGCATAGGTTTTAGTGTAATTCTGTTTGCTGAGAATTTTCTGTAGTGGCTGCCCTTTAAATCACTCCATCCTGTACTTATGCTGGAGAATACTGTGTCAGGAAGTGTTTGTCTTCATGGCATTGTACTTCGATGATTAGGAAAACATGATGCTGGATTGTCAGTAGCACAGCTGGGCCACCAGACGTCAGACATCCCCACCCGACTTGATGGCAAGGCTTCTACTCTTGTGCACATGCTAACCACCTCCTGTCCTCCCTAGGCGACAGATGCCAGGGAATTATAGTGAGAATGTGGCTTTTGCGTCTGCAGCTGCCACCCAGCCACTGGAATAGTGTCAGTTTAGGACTGACTGGGTGGGTGAAATCCACAGGGAAATGTCCTCATGATCCACACTGGAATCACATGTCTTGCTACAGGAGCACTAGCAAGGAAGTTTCACGGAGGAAGGAATACTGGACTCTGACTATTCTTTTGGAGGGCTGGTTTCTAGAAATAGCCAAACTAAATAGCCTTAGCTTGTCCTTAGAGAGACGGGTAAGGAAGGTTTCTGTGTTGCTCTGTAGCATGCTGACATCGTAGTGTTAGGCAATACTCTTGGCAGAAAGCCCAAATGCTAAATTGCTTTCCTAGGAAAAGGTGTCTCCTTGGGAGTCCCCCCCTCCTCAATAATGACCCTTCCACCAGTTCTGGAAACCAGAGCACTTACAATTCACTTTTTAAAATTTTTTTATTAATTTTAATGGGAAAAAATAACAATGAGACAGTTTCAAAACAGGTTAGTAGGACAGTTACAATAATTTTTTTTGAATTTTATTTTAAAAAGTAAAAATAGCAGAAACAGAAAAACAGTAACAAGTAAGAGTACATATAGTAGAGAATTTCAAAACAAGAAAAAAAATTTAAAAATTTTTTATTTTATTTTATTTTTTCTTGTTTCAGAACTTTTGTTTGTTTGTTTATTTATTTTTATGGCTGGCTCAGCCTGCCCTGAGGGCAGGGCTGGCACAGCATGTGGTGCTGGGGATCGAACTGTGGTCCTTGCAGCCGCCTAAGCTTTCTTAAGCAGGCGCTTTAGACCATTGAGCCATCTTGCCGGGCCCCAAAACAAGAAAAATTTAACAATGGTTGCATTACATATTTTCATCATCAAATCAGTGTAGATCAATAGACATAGGTATGTAAGACTGATCAATTAAACATTAACACTTTTAATAAACATTAATTTTTTTTAACTGTTCCAAAGGCGTTTTGTATTTAAGTCACTCTTCTAAAAAAAAGTTATAGGGGTTGAGAATGCAGAAAACATAAGTTCCTGAGATTGATTCCTGGCACCACGCAAAATTTATTTATTTATTTATTTATTTATTTATTTATTTATTTATTCATTCATTCATTCATTCATTCATTCTTTTGAGTCCTTACACTAGGGAGACTATACGATATTTGCATGTGTAGGTCTGGTCAGTTACAATAATTAATACATTGCATATTATTGTCTTCATAGTAGTTGTTCAGAGTACAAGATGCAGACTTAATATCTTTTCTAAACACTATTAGTACAAATCTTTCTTCTCATTCAACTAAGAGAAAGTAGCTGTATGCACAGTCCAATAGTCCATAAAAGTAGTGGGTTATCAGCAGAACTGGCAATGTCAGAAGCTGCTGACTTGAGCCTTTTATAGCTTAGCATATTAATATGGCTTTACTTTTTATATCTCATGGTTAGAGTCCATAAAAGTAGTGGGTTATCAGCAGAACTGGCAATGTCAGAAGCTGCTGACTTGAGCCTTTTACAGCTTAGCATATTAATATGGCTTTACTTTTTATATCTCATGGTTAGACTTTTCTGCTGGATGGTTAAGACCAAGATAAAGCAAGACCTATATAACAAAAAATGTAACTTTTGTATCTGACAAGGTCAGTCAAATCCCCTCAGATTTACCCTGAAACCATGTACAGCATTTGTAGATCTTTCAGTGTCAGCCATCTGGATGAGTCACAGCCATTGCTTGAGCAATACAATTCACTTTTCCCTTCAGTTTTTTTGATATTCACTTGGATGTTTAATTATTTGGAATGTTATATCTTTTGATATTGTAAAGATTTTTTTTTTTTTTTTTTTTTGAGACAGGGTCTCACTGTGCAGTTCAGGCTGGCTTTGAGCTCACTTTTGTAGCCCAGGCTGGTCTCGAACTCACAACGATCCTCCTGCCTCAGCCTCCCGAGTGCTGGGATTACAGGCGTGAGCCACCACGCCCGGCTATATTGTAAAGATTTTATTTTATTTTATTTTATTATTTTTTTTTTCTTGTTTCAGAACTTTTGTTTGTTTGCTTATTTATTTTTATGGCCGGCTCAGCCTGCCCTGAGGGCAGGGCTGGCGTAGCATGTGGTGCCAGGGATCGAACCGCGGTCCCTGCAGCCACCCAAGCTTTCCTAAGCAGGCGCTTTAGACCACTGAGCCATCCTGCTGGGCCCGATATTGTAAAGATTTTAAAAATTAAATTCACTAAGCCGAATTTAAGCCTTTTGATTTAATTTTGTATCTCTAAGAAGTACTTAATCTATAACCTTTTATGAATTATGAGGTTATTTTTATACATTGGTACCTTTTTCCCTATCTTTATCTTATTTGAACACAAAGATTTTTGAGGGTTTGCCTATTGACCCCTTTCTTAAATAATGTTCTATAATGAGCTGGCATTTCATTGTGTTACTTTGAAAGTAGATGCCTTCAAATACAGTGCAGTGAAACCCAACATTTTTATTCATATGCCTTATTTATTAATGCCTATTGTCAGGATGGAATTCACTCTACACTAAACAAAAAGAAACACAGATAACGTGCTAATTTAGTTAGCAAACAGAAAGAGCTTACAGCAGTGATATAGAGTAGCAATAGCAAATATTTTTATTTTGCTTTCTTTTTTTTTTTTTTTTTGCAGGACCAGGGTTCAAACTCATGACCTTGCACTTGCCAGGCAGGCACTTGTGCCTCAGAGCTATCTCCCCAGCCCCAGCAATAGCAAATAGATGGATCTGGTGAAGTCTACCTAATACTCAGAAGAGTTTTATGAAAGAGGTCTACATAAAACTTTACAGCTTGGTCAAATTGCCAAGATCTTAAATGGTTACAGAAGTAGACTAATGAGATATCCATAAAGATATGAGACCATTTCATGTTTTAAAAGATGCTGTGAGCAGTAGGGTATTAAGTGGCTATAACCCCTGATATGCAGGGGGATGTGGTGGATGTGAATTCAAGGGCAGCCTGGGAAATCCAGTGAGACACTGGCTCAAAATAAAATTAAGAAAGGATAGGGATATAACTCAGTGCTTCCTAGGTTTAGTCCCTAGTACTGGGGTGGGGGAGGCTGTAAACTGGAAAAGTACTTAATAGAAATGTAGTATTCTAATGTACTATATGTTTGTGACACATAGTAAATGCATTTATTTTGGGGAATCAATGGGTATCACATCTTGGTCATATTTACTCTCCTGCTTTTCCTTCCCCAGATCCTCTTTCCATCGCCAGGGTCTGCCTTCTTGCTTTCTAGAATCTCTCTTTTATTTTACTCTTTAAGTTATGTATAGTTTTGGTTTCATGTTAGAGAAACCATGTGATATTTGACCCTTTGTGTTTATTTCTCTTAGTATCTCAAAATCCATCCATTTTCCTGCTGCCTCAGTTATTCTCTCATTGCTGGGACAAATACCCAACACCCAAAAGGAAGGAAGGAAAGGCTTACTTAGTGCACAGTCAGTGGAGGTTTCAGTCCATACTCCACTAGCTCCAAGGTGGAGTGGCACATGGCAGATAGCAACCTTTTATGGTGGCAGCAAAGAGCAAGAGAGCAAGGGTGGAGTAGCAGCAACAGTGGCTACATGAGAGCAAGTCTGTCTCCCTTATGTTGCATTCAGGCTATCTGCCCCAAGCTTGGTGCAGAACTCACACCCATAATCCCAGTAGATCATGAGTTGATCACAAACTCTAAAAGTCTTCCCCATGACTGCATGGGACCTTGGGGGTACACCTAGACACAAACCCTAACACCTACAAATGACTCATATTTATCATTCTTTATCAGTCAGTAGCACTCCACTGTGTATGTATAGCATAGTTTCTTTATCTTCCCATTTATTGATGGGTATGTAGGCTACTTCTATGAGTTAGCTGTTATGAATTGCACTGCTGTAAACATAGGTGCACATGGATCACTGTAAAAACCAACTCTATCAGAAAGGTACCTGGAAGAGGAATAGCTGGGTCCAGTGGAATTTGTGTTGTTTTTTGAGGCTTTGCCATACGGTTTTATCACCATACTGATCTCTGCATTGATTGTAGATGTATTATGCTGTAAATGGATTGTAAAATCCTAAAATTGTGGCAGACTCCCTCAAAATTAATTTGTTGCAAAATCTTAAAATGAGTTGAACCCAAAGTCCTTTCTGAGAATACCAGCATAAGACACTTGACAGGTGTGCAAAAACTCTAGAAAAGGAGTTGCATTTTAAGCAAATTGCTCATTAAGCCCATTGCCCTGCAGCCTCAGGTGGTGACAGCTAAATGGAGTGTGACTTGCTACGAGTAAGCACCCGTGTCTCTTTCTTGCCTCTTTTCCGCTTTTCTTATTTTAATTGAGCTCATGCACAAGTATCTTTCCTGATAAGCTATTTAAAATCTTTTCAGGGGTGTGGGTGGCCTAGAAATCTTAAGCTGTGCATGAAGTCATGTTCTGTCCATTCACATGCACCCGGCTTCTGTTGCAGAGAGCAGCCCATCTTCACCACCCGAGCGCATGTCTTCCAGATCGACCCCAGCACCAAGAAGAACTGGGTGCCTGCGAGCAAGCAGGCCGTCACTGTCTCCTACTTCTACGATGTCACAAGGAGCAGCTACCGGATCATCAGTGTGGATGGAGCCAAGGTACCGCCCCACAAGACAGCTGTTAAACATTCTTGCTAATTTTTCATTGAAAGCAATGTCTTTGAAAAGTAGAGGGAAAATTTTGTCCTCCAAAATCCTGCTGTCTGCACAGAGAAGTTGCAAATATAATGTCTGTGTAATCACATATCCTGCCTCTTTGGAGGCCAAGTGACTGGATGGTTCCTACTTGTGATCCTCCTGCCTCTCCACCTCCCAAGTGCAAGAATTAAGGTGTGTGCCACCAGGCCTGGCTTAGCGTGCTCTTTATTTCTACTTGAAATCGTGGCAAGTGAATAGAAAGCAGATTTTGCTGTTACCACATTTTTTTTCATAAGTAATATTTTAATACCTGCATAGTGGGTTTATAATACTCTTTAATGTCTGTCCTATGATTGGCTTCCAGGTTTTTTCTGCTATAGATGATGAGCATTTTAGTGGACTGATTGGCCTCAGTTGTCTGTCCCATACCTATTGCTTGCTTTTGAGTATCTTCTCAGAACAGATTCCTAGAAGTAATAGTCTAGGTAGTGATATTAATGCTTTATGGTCTTGGATCATATTGCCAAATTACTTTTAGAAGGGCTCTTTCTTCCAGCATATATGAAAACACCAGTTTACTATACCCTTGCTGGCAGTGGATATTATATCCAGGCTCATCCTGGTGTTTAATTAGACACCGGAGTCAAATTTTATTAAATGACTTTGGAGTACTTCTTGAAATATTTTCCTCTGGTACTTTTATCATTGTATTGTCTTTCTCCATATTTTTGCCAATTTTTATGGGGATAGAATGAAAGGATGCCAGCAGACAGACCACTAAGTCTTATTCTCAAGATTTTAAACCTGCTTTTTGTCTTTCATCTGTGTTAATTCTGCTGGATATTTACACACCTTGCGATCTGAAATTCAGCATGCCTGCAGCTGAATCTCCCAACTTACACTCTAAACTGGATTTCTGTTTTAAATCTCCCAATTACTTGGCCAGAAAAACCACAATACAGCACAACACAACACAATACAGAGTCACTCCTTGTCAATCCACTCTGCCTCTGAAGGTTCCACATATAAGCTGCTGTGTCTTAAGCTTCTAAACCTTGTCCTGCTGCTGTCTTGCTTGGATTCTTGTAGTAGCCTCCTGGCCACCTCATCTGCCTTACCTCTCCTGGCGTCTGCTCTAGGTCAGCCTTCCTAGGCAACAGGAAGTGGGCGAGGTGAGACTGGGCACTAGAAAGGGGCCCGGCGTCAGCACTGCCTGCTTCCACAAAATGAAAGTCATGGGGATACCTCCATTGGAAGATCTGCCAGGGAAGGGATGAGAGCCCACTAGTACCTCTGGATCTGGTGAGGCGACTCAGAATTTTCTGTCCTCCAGGTGCCTCCTATGTGGCCTTAGCACCGTGGTAACTATGGATGGATACAGGCATCTTGGGTCTGTGATCCTTTTTCTCTTCCTTCCAGGTGCCACAGCCCTTCCTCCTTCCTACTCAGGAAGGGAGCCAGAAATCCCCATCTTATAGCTGAGGTCTAGGGAGTCAGTGGCCTGGCCAGGTTCACAGTGCTGAGGGGCTTGTGCAGGCTGGTGCTGGCCCCCGTTCTACAGACACTGGGTTCTGGCCAGTTGGGCTGGAGCAGGCCCTTCGCCAGCTGGTAGATGTGTGTCACACAGGCAGTGTGTGATGATAGCTGCAGCTGCTGTGGTGAGCATCTTAAGGGCCCAAAGCCTGGCTTTTTCATCTAAGTGGGAGGTGGGAATGGTTCATGGTGGGGGGCAGGTAAGTGCCAGGCAGTAAAAGTGCCTGGCACATAGTAGGTAGGCACCTCAGTTTTGATGAGTGAATATCCTCCATCTGAAAGGTTTCTTGATTTCTTAAAACAAACGTCAATAGTTTTTACTTCTAAGAGACACGGTAATGCCACAGCTGTAATTACAGCTTCACCTTTCTGTGCTTCTGAGCCTTAATTGCTTGAGCTCTTTCTGGGATGTTCTGATAGAGATAGGAGCTGAGCTGACCTTTCTTTTTATCTGTAGAGTCTCTCTGTTCATTTGCCATCCTTAGATGGGTTTGCACTTTTGTCAGTTGAGTTATCCAAGGATATATCGGGCTTAACTCTAGACAAAGACAACGTTCTCAGAGCTGGTGCCTCTGTCCTTTCAGACAGGCTTTTAGTCACTCGTCAGCATGTCAGCCATAGCTGTGCGGTGGCTGTGCAGTTCCTGACGACCATGACAGTGTGGTGGAGTTCCAACCGAGAAAGACAGCTGTGAGAGACTGGATGGGCAGAGGAGGGAGACCTGACACCCTGGACCCTGCCATGGAGTAGAGCTGACTCAGGCCCAGTGCAGGGGAGTCAACAAGTTAAAAAGTGGGACTCAGAAATGTATGTCATGGGACACCATTGAATTTCAGAGGCTGAGCCAGAGGACGTCAGGTCTCCATACCTACTGCCATGGTGCCTGACTGCCCAGTGTCCCCAGAGCTTCCTCAGAGTTCTAGCTTCACACTGCAGCAACAGGGGACAGGGGATGGAGCCTTGTTCAGCAAGGGGAGCAGAGGGCCCTGGGGCACACGTGAGGAGCTAGGGATGGGCTTAGTCATCTAAACAGTGCCACTGGCACTCAGGGATTGTCAGACTCCTGCCTGAAAAACCGGAACGCAGAGTATTGGATGTGCCGGAGCTAGACCAGGTCATGCCTGCTGCTGTCCTACAGTCTGGCTGTGGAGACTCGCAAGTGCTGCCAGCTGCCAGCATGGCCCAGCACCCTACATCTTGCCCTCTGATCACCCCGTGGTGGGGCCCCTACTCCAGCCTCAGCTAGCCCCAGCCCCAGATTCCATCCTCTCAGAATACTCTGGGTGGAGCACCCCCATTTCCTGTGGGCTGGAATAAAGCAGGTGCTAACTGCTGCCCTCCACACTGGTCCCAGCGTCTTCACCCACCCTGCCCCATCTTTGTCCATCAGTGTGATTCTTCATGTGTCCTTATTCCCAAGGATCTGTCTTGGTTCCGTCTTCACTGGCCTTCCTGCCAGGCCTCAGTCCCTACTCCCTGCCCCGCCATGTGTCTTAGTTGTCAGTCAGGGGCCTAAAGAATGCTGGATGCTCTGGGCTGGAGAAGCATGGCTGCCCAGTATCACATTGCACCATGCTCTGACAACTCTACTTCCTTTTAGTCCTTTGATCCCAAATGTTGAGCCAAAGTGAGATGCCATTTTAGCCTTTGAGGTCATGTCTTAGCCACAGACTGTATCTCCATGCCCTTAGGCAGCTCTGGGGACCAGGTGCTGCCTCTTTCTGTTGGCCTCACTGCATCAGCTCCATGACCATGGGCTGCTGTATGGCTCCTCTGGATTGCCATCTGGAAGAGGAAGCCTCTACCCCCCACGCCAAGTTGCTAGCATGGAAGGACCCGGTGGTCACGCCAGACACAGCTGCTGTGTGAACTGAGGCAGCCGGGAGGCACAGGCACTCAGGCAGGAGGAGGTGGCAGCTGTCATTCCACAGCAGGTACAGTGTGTGAGGTTTTCTTCCTTCTTAGGTGTTTGTCCTACTTGCCTCGAAGAGGGTTACGTAGAAGGGCCTTCCTTCCTGCTGAGAGCAATTGGTGCTGCTCTTCATAGGAAGACTTTGAATTCAGACCTGTTCTTTGAAACACTGACAGTCTCTTTTTTTCAGGGACGGTATTGGTTGTGTCAGTTCCAACTGCTATCTAAAGACATGAGTAGAGGTGAATGCTCAGTATCACCCAGGTTGCGGGATCATGTGGCTCCATCTCTGGGAGGGATATGTGCTTAGTGGGTGCTGAGCTCTTTGAGGGACAGGGGAACCACACTGGGCTCATTGTTGGGGCCTCTGCACCCATCCAGAGTAAGCTCCATAAACAGGAATGGGTGTGAGCAAGTGATGAAGCCAGGCCTGACCACCACCTCTCCAGGCCTGTACCAGGGTGCCGAGATTACAGCAGGGCCATAGGCAGGGGCAGGGCTGGGTCACCTGTGACTTCAGTCTCCACTCAAGTCTTGGGCTCCAAGACTCTACCTTCCCACCCTCCCTCCATCTCTGTTCCAGCTTCTGCTCTTTGGCCTGCTTCTGCCAAGGGGAAACCAAGGACTGAAACCTTAGAGCCGGCCAGGGTTGGCCATGTGATCCAGGCAACACACGCTAACCATGTGACTAATGGGGAGCTTGGGGTAGAACAGCCAACTCCATCATAAAGAAACTCCATTTCCAGAGCATTTGTTAATTGAGCCATTGCAGCATTTTATTTCATTGTACTGTTGGCAGTCTTTACAATGCACGTTAATCACTGCCATCCTTAAGACAAACTGCCTGTGTCTGTGGACAAGGCTTGCCTGGAGCAGGTGCTTCTCCCGGGTGTTCTGGATGACTCTGCTGCCCTTGGTTCTCAGTTATTTATAGGATCACAGAAAACCTCTATTGGAGGAGACCTTAGAGGTCATCTATTGTACAAATATTTAGCAATGCCCGCTGGGTTGCAAGTACTGCCTAATTGTGCTGATTTGGAAGCTATAAACATCCCAAACCTTGGCTTCTTTGTTATTTACTTCTGAGAATGTAAAATTGCTTTCACAAGAACACATTCATGTTGCCTCTTCCGCTCATCTTTGTTGTTCCTGTTTTGAATATGTGTAGTGCATCTGCTGTTATCAGTGTGTGTGTGTGTGTGTGTGTGTGTGTGTAAGGTTCCCCACCACACAGTAGGTTTCCTGTAAATGTTGGTTTCTTTTTTTCCCTCTCTGAGGTTAAAAAACAATCTTAATAACTACCCCAAAATCAGGCAGTACTCTTTAATTGCACCAGCTCTCCTAGACCAAGGTGGAAAACTTCCAATTTCCCCTGGCCTGAGGAAAGTGCTCCATGAAGAGGGATCCTGTGTCCAGCCTGCCTTTTTCGTGAGCAGCTTCTGCACAACCCCAGAGCAGGTGTGACTGGAGATGGGGGCAGCTTGATTTTATATGCCTTCCGTATAACTCTTGTTGACAGGTATTTTGGAAAAGTAGGTCCCAGCAATCTGCAGGAACTGGACCTTTTATCAGGGTATCTTTTTCTGCTAGGGAAGTTTGAGAAAGAAACTCAACCTTCCTTCAAGGAAGGTTGGTGTATGCAGGACTTGGGAACCTGTGTTAACATGTGTGTGGGATGGCCTTTGCCCCCCCTGGGCTTCAGTGGCTGCACAGACTTTTCCTGCCCCCTCCCCAGGAGGCACAGTTCCCGTCAGCTGAGTCCCCTGCTGTCAGGGTCCCCTCAAGCACAGGGCTCAAGTGCATTCAGCCTCCCTTGCCACTAACCCTGACCCGCCCCAGTGCTCCTTCATCTGCTCTCCTGCCTGAAGCCAGCTTCTGCTGCATGATGTCCTCTACTCCTGTGACCCTGCCCTGCTCACCCACAGTCTGCTTGAGCCTCTGTGGGCCCACCACTTCCTCTGCGGTGATTTTCCAGTGTTTCTGGATATACAAGGGTACTGCCAGTTCTTTTCACAAGCTGCTGCTCATCCTGAAGATTAGCCTCCCTGAGAGCTGTGTGACAGGACTGCAAACTTTATTTGCAGCTGCCCACAGTTACTGTTAATATCTAGTAATGAGCCCTCATGTGCCCCTCACTCAGTTAAAGATGTATGCTCTTTGCCACTGCAGAAGCGCCTGGGCTTGACAGTATGGCTACATCCTGATGAACCATCATGAGTCGAAAATACAATTCAAGCTGGGGAGCTAGCTCAGCAGTGGCAAGTACAAGGTCCTGAGTTTGATCTCCAATACACCTCCCCGCAAAAAAACCCAAATAAAAAATAATAAAACAGTAAATATCATAATTCAACATTGCCTTGAATACCTGAAATGTGCTGAGGACAACATGTGCTACATCTCCTCTCAGAGTGCCCTGCAGAGCTTGTCATGCTGTGATCCTGGAGGCAGAGTAAGTGCGTGGGTGCTGTCCCTGCGCAGCACTGGTTCACAGAAAGAGTGAAAAAAGCAAAGTCGGAAGCATAGTTTCTGTTGAACGCAAGTCACTTTCACACCATGGTAAAGCTGAAATGAAGTAGAAGCATGATCAGGTGGGGGCAATCAGTACTTCAGAGGTCCCTTTTTGGACCTCTCCTCCCTCCATCCTTCAGAAGGTTACTACCCTTGACATTTGTGTTAAAACATTCTCTTAATTTTCTTCATAGTTGTGGCACACACCTACATATCCCTCAACAAGAAGTTGGCAGACTTTTTTCTCTAAGAGCCGGAGAGTTAATTTTTTTAAAACAGCTGTAGTTGCAGCTATTCTACTCTTCTTTTGTAGGAAATGTGTAAATGCATAGATATGGCTATGTGCCAATAAAACTTCATTTGCAAAATAGCCCAGAGGCTGGATTTAATCTGAGGGCTATCCTGTGCTGACCCCTCTCCTGAATAGCATGTTATTTAGTTTTGCCTGTTTTCTCCAGTTTAAACAAAATTGTACTGGAGACTTTCACATATGTGTTCTGTGATTTTTTTTTCCCTAATTTAACGTTATGTTTTGGTGATTCATTCATGTTGGTGCCTATCGCCTTAGTTCATTTTCCTGCTAGACAGTGTTCCACTGAATGAGTACACACATCACAGTTTATTCTGCTGCTGGTGGACACTGGTTCTGTGAGCATTCTCGTGTATTTCTCCACATTCCTCTGTAACAATTTCTCTCTGCTGCATATAGTCAGGGGTGAACTCTTGAGTGTGAAGAATGTACATGCCCACCTTAACTTGAGTAAGCCATATTTTTTTTTCAAGTGGCTTTACTGATCCATGGAGGCACCATCACTATGTTTGCACAGACTGTTGCTATCACCTGGCCAATGTCTCTTTCAGTGAGTAGAGAATGGTAATAATGGTGAAGCCACTTCCACATTACTACTGGCTGAGGATTGCAAGATCACCAGGGCCAGCTTCCATCTTTCTTCTTCCTGGCTGACTTGTAGTTTGTGGGGTCCTATAGGTTGTGTTTGGCAAATGCCCAGCACCTTGATGCTGGTGACAGGGAGTGGTCACTGTACCAAACCAGGATTGAGCAATTCCCCAGCAACACAGGCTGACAGGGAAGGAGAAGGGCAGTGCAGCTCTCACTGCAGAATTCTAATGAGTTGTCGCAAGGCCAGCAAATTGCATCCCCAGAGGGCACAGGCCCTTTGTGTACTCTGAGCCTGCAGTGGTGAGTGCACTATGCACGTTGTGTAAGTAGGATCAATAGCCTGGGGTTGGGGACAAAGCCGTGAGACTCAGGAGACTGTAGGAAACATAGGTTGGGGTGTGTGAATGGACCCTTGTCTTGGGAGACTGGAGAGAACCAGGTAGGGTAAATTTGATGGACATAAGTTATAAGCTTAATTTTACTAGTAAGGTGGGAAGTGCATTACCAGTATTACCACTGTGTTCTTACCAAATGCAAGATAGTATCAGACATCCCAAGAGTTTGGGCAAGGGCCAAGGATGAAGTTGAGTGAGCGTGATGGGTATACATTACGGGCTGTGGGTATACATTACGGGCTGTGGTCTGATAGCCAGCCTCTATTCTCCTAGGCACCATACCCCGTGCCATAGAAGGAGATAGGCAGGTGGTTAGAGGTCTGGAATCAGGACTTAGAGTGAACACTAGGAGGTGGGAGCAGCTTGGAGGGCACCAGCAGCTTGAGATCATGCCAGTTAGCTTGATTAGCATAGCTGAGTGTGCTGCTTAATTGAAGTAAGCAACAATCTTAGAGATTACATACTTTCCATAAACACAGAGAAATGGCACTTGAGGTGCGTAGTAAATTGTATCTCTCACCTTCCACTGACTCACCACTCTGCTTGCGTGATAGATTCTAGCAAGCCAGTCTTCCTTCTGACAGTGTATAAGACAACTATAGAAATGATGAGAGCTAGAGAGCCTGAAAGTCCAAAGAGATGAGGTGCTCTCAGAAATGAATTGGCAGTGCTGCCAGAGGACCATCTGCCAGTTCTGGGTGCAGGCTACAGGCTGGGACTTGGCTCTGGCTGAGAGATGCTGTTGGGGAGAAGAGACATCACCAGCACATTTTGTGGTGACACAAGGTCAGAGTGGCAAAGGGGGGCAAAAGGGATTTCCGACTCACGGCAGAGCTTCCCTAGAAGACATTTGCTGAATTCCAGTAGCAGAAGGTCAAGGATCAGGCTGCGTACAATTCTCACATTAACAGTGCAGAGAAAGCAAAGTCCTGCCACAGGGACTGAAGAAAAGATGAAGGTGCAAAAGCCCCAGGGGGAGTGGGGAACTGAGACGCACGCCTGCACGCCTCCGTGCCAGTTCTCAGAGCAGCAAAAGGCCCCACTTTCAGGCTTGGTAGGGTTGCAGTGGGCCAGCAGATGTAGTTTGAGGGACAATGTGGGAAAACTGTCCTCCAAACCTCGTGTGACCAGTTTCCCCTTCAAGATTTGCTAAATCCTGAAGATAGGTGGATTTGGGAGGTTATAGAACTAAGCCCAAAACTTCTTGAGGCCAATATTGAATTTCCTCAGTCTTTTATAGAAGAGGTAAAGATTTGGGAGGCTCTCAGTTGACATTTTATTTTTTTTTAATTTTTTTAATACTATTTTTTTTCTTGTTTCAGAACTATTGTTTGTTTGTTTATTTATTTTTATGGCCGGCTCAGCCTGCCCTGAGGGCAGGGCTGGAGCAGCATGTGGTGCTGGGGATGGAACTAGAGGTCCCTGCAGCCGCCTGCAGGCGCTTTAGACCACTGATCCATCCTGCCAGGCCCCTCAGTTGACATTTTAAAGTGCCTGCCCTAAAACAGCAATTATAGGAGCTGAAACCCAGCCCTGACCTAGCAGCGTTCCAAAAAAGTAGGGAGCCTGTGTCTGCCTTTCTTGCCTAGGAGAGAAAAAGAGAAACTTTCTCTGCTGGACGGTGTGCAGTAAAATGTACTAGACATGCAAGAGGACAATGTCCCATGCCTAGAGTCAAAAGAGAAAAACTAGGCATTAGAAATAGTTTATATCATGGATTGTAAAGTAATTATGTTTGATATACTCAAGGAGGTAGAGAGGGAATGTACAAAATAGATGGAAGAATATCTCCAGGGACTTAGAATTTAATGTTTTAAATATCACATGAATATTCTAGAATTTCAAAATATAGTATCTGGAATAGGAACTCAGTAGACAGATTTAGCAGCAGATTGGTTAATTCTTGAACTGGAAAATGCATCAGTAGAAAATAAAACAAAGCTGGGCATGGTGGCGCATGCCTGTAATCCCAGCACTTGGGAGGCTGAGGCAGGAGGATTGGTGCAAGTTCGAGACCAGCCTGGGCTACAAAAGTCAGCTCAAGGCCAACCTGAACTGCATAGCAAGACCCTGTCTCAAAAAGACAAAAAAAAAAAAAAAAAAAAAAAAAAAAAAAAAAAAAAAAAAAAAAAAGAAGAAGAAGAAGATTTAATGGGTCTGGGCATTGCTTGGCTTTCTAGGATCCAAGTAATTGAGAACCAACCAGAGCTGGCTTTCCAGGATCATGTGATTCATTCTGACCCAGCTTCCAGCCACATGGCTTCTCTAGGTCTGCCTCGCTTCTACCATGTCAATCCTGCCTGACCTGAGCCACAGCTACCGACCTCTGTGTTTTCAAAGCACACCCGTCTCAGCCTATGGCTTTAGATCTGTATTCTCTACACCCCATGCCCAGTCTGCGCTGCCTAATTATGTCTGGTGGCTTCAGGCAGGTCTCTTCACAGATTCCACTTGGTAGCTTTGTCTCTTTGGTTAGTAGAATGCCTGCCATGTGGTAAATGCTTCATAATATTTATTGAATGAATGAATGAATGAATGAATGAATGAGTGCTGGCTGTCATCCTTTTACTCCAGAGGCTGGCCTGCAATGATGTCAGTGAGCTGCTGGGTCCTTTGGCTTCTGGTTGGATTTGGCGAGTAGAAAAAGGATCAGAGAAAGACAGAGGGGAAAATATTTGTCAGCCTCTGGAGCCCCTTCCTGATGAGCTGTCACATGTTCTACCTCTCTCTCAATTGAGGCTCACCTCCCTTTTCAAGGCAGCCTGGCTATATGACCCTCTTCTAGGAACTGGAGTCTGTCTAACCCACCTTCCTTCAAGACTGAGGAGTGGTGACAGTGAGTATCCTTTATAGTAGTGGCGGCGAATCTATGGCACATGAAGTTCTTTCCTCTAAGACAAAAGATGTTAAGGTATGACGTTTTTTAAACTCAGGTTTGATTACAGAGTAGGCATTCTGCAATAAATAGGTGGACCTTCGGGTACAGCTTGAGCACTTGTCCCAGAAGTTAGTTCACCATCACTGCCTTGTGATTAGTCTCTATATAAGTCAACCTGGGACAGTGTCTTAGTTAGAGTACCTTCTTCTTCCTGTTGGGAAGCAGTGGCCCCCACTGCTTATGGTGACTTTTAACGGTTGAGCTGATTGGAGCGGTGGTGACCGCAATAGCTGTCAGGTGCAGTTCTGAGAACAGGTGTCGTGATTGGCCAGGAGGGTGACCTGACACATCACAGCTGTGGGGCACTGAATGGCCATTCAGGGAAGTATTCTCTGCTTAGGAGAGACTTTCTCCTACCTCTCTTAGACTGACTCTAACTGCCTGAAATTGCCCCATACCATTGTGTGTGTGATCCAGCACAGGATCAGAAGGGACCCACAGTGCTATCTCCACCGGCAGGAGATATTCTGAGGAATGGAGGTGGTGCCCAACTCAGTGTTCACATTTTTGCTCTGGCCTGTTTTCTTCCAGGTGATCATCAACAGCACAATCACACCGAATATGACCTTCACCAAAACGTCACAGAAGTTTGGCCAGTGGGCTGACAGCAGAGCCAACACAGTGTTTGGTCTGGGGTTTTCCTCTGAGCAGCAGCTGACAAAGGTGCGTAATCCTCTCCACAATGTGGTCAGCACCACACTAGATGCTACTGTGGTTCAGAAATGATCTGAGAGGGATGGAATGGGGCTTTTGGTGGGTAGGATTCCTTTTGCACTTCCATCCTGCCCTCTGGCATTGCAGAGCTATGAGAGCAGGTGCCTTTCCATACCAAGTCCCTTGAAGAAGTTGGTTGTGGAAAGGAAATCATCTCTAACAGATGCTGTTTTGGACCTGAGGCTGCAGTGTGTGCCCCTTATCGAGGATCAGCCCCTGCTTCCTGGGACTGGCAGGTCAGAGTCACTCAGAGGGCCTGACTTACTTGCCCACACTATGCTGCCAGGTGGCCCACTGTGAGAAAAGAACTGATGGAGTGTTTTTACCTTAGTGCTCCTGGTCCAGCTGCAGTGCATCTTGATGCAGTTAGCCTGTCACATCTCTAAGTATGGCACATTTTGTCTCTGACTGCCATCAATGTAATGATGCTGTGCCGTGCTGAGAGGCAGAGTCAGGTGATAGTAAGAGTTCTTAACCTGGAGTTGCAACATCTCTTCAAGGGGCACACAGTTAGCTTGGGAGGTACAATGTGTGCTGTTTTATTTGTGGGCAGTTTTGCTTTGCTTCTCCAATGGTTGAAACATCTACAAGTGGCTAGAAAGGTGCTGAGGGGCGGAGCATGGCTGACCACAGACTGGGGGAAATTGAGGAGACAAGCTGCCTCTGAGCAGCCTCATGCAGCCATTAAGAGCTGAAAGCCTATTGTAGTAGAGTAAGTTTCCTTTTAGGTTGCTAGAGGAGCTCTGGGCAAGTCGGAAAAACATTTGGGGGTGGCAGGAATACCGATATGACAGAGATTTATTGGGAAAATCCCAGTTTCTCAGAGAACCTCAGGAAGGACTGAAAGTCCAGGCCTTGGGAAAGCTCAGAAGTCTGGAAGGGCTGCCTTGACTCCTGGGTGAGTGGACGTTGTTCTGCCAGTATTGTGGTCCTGCCGAGGATCTGGTCCTAAGGCCCTTTACGGAATCCTGGGTTCTGAGGTATTAGTAGAGTTGCCTGCCACAGACTTGCCTGCTTGGTTCCATGTGTGTGTGAGGGATAGCTTTTATAGGTGGAGGACTTGGGTGAGTCAGGAAGCCACCAATAGGGCCCTGCTAATCTGTACCCTCCTCTTGTCCAGTGAATGCACATGTGTAAGTGAACACACACACAAGCTGCCCCACACCCAGTCACTGGTAAGTTCCCCAATGGGGCCACCATTCCCCCCCTGCACCCCAGCTATCTCCAGAAGAGCCATTTCCTTGGAAGCCTGGAAGCTCACACCAGCCTAGAAGCCTTCTGAGCATCCACTGCCACACTTTGCACACAGGAGCATCGTGTGCTGGCTCCTAAAATCCCTAGATCTCCATGCCTTGGAATGCAGGGCAGCAGCCAAAAGTGTGAGGATAGGTCATTGAATGTTGTTGTTACTGGCTAGCTCTAAAATCACCTGCAGAAAAAAAAAGAAACAAAACAGCAAAGTGTCCTCTGGAGCATCATATGTTTAGCAGGTTATTGGATTATTTGGGTGCTATATCTGACTTGGTGGTAGGCACTATGGCTTAGTTAAAAAAAAAAAAAAGACAGGTCCTTATAAGCATGACCTAGAAGGGTCTGTCTCCTCCTTCCTACCTCCTAACATGACTCTTGCTGATTCCTGACCACCAGGATTTGAGTGGCTTTTTCCCCCTACCATGTGCCTCTGCCAAGCTTTCTTGCCTTTGGAGCCAGTAGACTGAAATGTGAGCCAAAACATAAGCACTTCTCTTCCTTTATGTTGTACATGTCAGGTATTTTGTCGCACTGACAAGGAAAGTGTGTAAGACAGATTTTGTTACTAGGGAAGTGTGGTCATTGCTGTGACTACCTAACCATGTGGTTCAGAAGTCTTTGGAGCTGGTTTCTGGAAAGTTAGGAAAGGTTTAGAGATGCCACCTATAGAAGTTATAGATTACTGTAAGTGAGGCTTACTGGGAAATTCTGGCCAGAGCTCAGAAGACCAAAATGCTGATTAAAAAGGAAGACAGGCTCAGAAGATTTCACTTGGAAACAAGAACTCCATTGGCAGTGGGACTTAGGACTCTGTGTGTTACACGCTGACAGAACATTGTCTACATTTTGCTCATGTCTTGAAATTTTGCAGGAGACTGAGATTAATGACAGCATACTAATTTTTTTCTGGCAGATGAGATCTTAAAGCAGCCCAGTATTCAGTCTGGTGTGGATATTGCATGCAGTTTTTAGCCAGATTTATCCTGAACATCAGGAGCATAAACTCCACTTGAAAAGTTTTCATTGTCCTCAGAAAGGGCCTGCAGAATTTTGGCCAAAATCTGGGTTGCTGAAAAGATTAGCACTAAAAAGAAATGCAAACTGGCACAATAGAAATGTCTATTACATTACAGCAGGACTATGGAAATATTACCTTTAGGGCAGTGGTTCTCAACCTTCCTGATGCTGTGACCCCACAATACAGTTCCTCATGTTGCAGTGATCCCAAACCAAAAAGTAATTTTGGTGTCTACTTCAAAACTGTAATTTTGCTACAGTTATGATTCAGAATAAAATAATAAAACAAGATATGTATTTTCCGATGGCTTTAGGTGACTCCTGTGTTTTGGTCCTTTGACCCCCACCAGGGCCGTGACCCACAGGTTGAGAACTGCTGCTTTAGGGCATCCCAAGAATCAACAAGACTCCACCCATTGTATGCTCAAGGGCGCATGTCTGTAAAGCTTTCATTTGAGACGGGAACTCCAGGGCATCATGCTTAGCAAGAGCCACCTAAGGAACTGGTCTGCAGGATTTGTAGGATGCTAGCCATCCAAGCACTCAGAGGCCACTGCAGCTATTATCCAAAGGTACCCAACTACTGCATGAGCTGTTGCAGACCTTGGCATCATCCAGGGGGTACTAGCTTTACAGGCATGCAGAATGCAAGAGTTGTGCAGTAAGGGAGACTTCCACTCAAGCTTCAGCTAAGCAGTGTGCCCTTGAGAGGGCAGTGTGTGGACCTATAAGAGTAAAGCCAGAAGCATGGTGGAGACCCCACAAAATTGGGGAATCTAGGATGTAGAATAGCCACAAAGAGTGAGCAAAGCCAGCCCAAGAGCAGCCTTGAGAGCTGCAGCCACTAGGAGTGCTGCAGGGACAGGACTACCTAAGCCCTTTGGTGTCTCATCACACAACTTGCCCTGGGTACTGGATGTGGAAGTACAGAATTGATGTTCACCCACTGGTTTCCATCTTGGTCTAGTCCAGTTTCAATCTCTTTGTTCCTCCCTTTCAGAATGGGATATTTTACCCTGGGCCATTGTATGTTGGAAATGTTTACCTTCTTTATTTTTATAGGAGTTCACAGCTAGACATTTGCTCTGAGTCTGAGAGTACCTTGGACTTGAGCTTTCTAGCAGTGTTGGAGATGTTAGAATTTTGGCAACTATTAAAGATGGCCTGGGGCTGGGGAGATAGCTCGGTGGTCTAAGCACCCACCTGGCAGATGCAGGGACCTGGTACTACATGCCACACTGCCTCCACATCAAGCTGGCCACCAAAACTGAGCATGGTGGTACACACCTGTAATCCTAGCACTGGGGAAGCTGAGATAGGAGGATCACTATGAGCCCAAGACGCTTAGCGAGACCCTCTACAAAATGAATGAATGAATAAATGATTTTTTAAAAAAGAGGCTAAACACATTTCACATAAAGACATGCATGAATTCTTTAGGGGTCAGGAGCAGAATATTCTGCTTTAGATCTAAAGTGGCCCTCAAAACTGTGCATTGTTTGGAGGCTTGCCAAGTAGCTCAGTTGTTTAAGCACCTGCATGGGCAAACCTGGTCCAGCGTAGGAGACTGCAGTTGAATCCCGAGCTCCACATGCCACACCAGACCTGCCCTGAAGGTTGCCTGAGCCAGCCAAAAAAAAAAAAAAAATCCTTCTCCACTTTGGGCTGGTCAGATAGCTCAGCAAATTAAAGACCTGCAAGCAGAGGCTGTGGTTCAATCCCTAGGTCTGCCATGCTGGCCCTGCCCCGAGATAGCAGTTGAGCCTGGGAATGGTGGCACATGCCTGCAATCCAAGCTCTTGGGGGGCTGTAAACAGGTGGATCATTACGTTTGATGTAGTAGTGAGACCCTGAACACCCTGTAGACCCTAAAATACAAAAAGCAAACAAACAAAACAAAAACCTCTGTGCATTGTTTGAAGGTGATTGTATTGTGGGGTCCTCTTACTGATTTGCTGTTCTGGTTGGAAGAGAAGAAGGGTCCCTGTGAGCAGGACCTGGAAAGATGTAGCTCCCCTTCCTGGCTCCTCCATGATTCTTTCTGCTTCCTGGAAGCCATGAGCTAAGCACCCTTTCCTTCACTGTGTCCCTGTGCTGTGGCCATCTTTCCTTGGAGCCAGCCAAATGCATACTGAAATGTGGGATAAATAAGTTTCTTTTCCTTTAAATTGTACTGGGTATTTTATCCCAGTAATGAAAAAAGTGGCAGAGACAGATGCAGCAAGGGGAGAGATCCTTTCTACCCAGATCCGAGTACCATGGCCCTGGCCAGTGCAATACTCAGCAGCTTGGCAGAGCTCTCTGCAAGGCCTGCTGCCTCAGGCTGATAAGGACCTTTGAGAACCTGAGAATTCTCTGGCAGCTGAGCTCTTGCTCACTGCATCTGTGGAGAGGTGAGTTCTCTGTAAACTCCTGTTCACAACAGCCTCATAAGATGTAGGAAACACATGGGTGGGGGATGCTGGCAGAGCCAGGCTGGTTGTAGGAAGAGAGTAAGTCATGGGTGCTTCTGGGAGCAGGGGCCAGTGTGGTCAGCTGTCACTAGGAGCAAAGATTCCTGGAGGAGGTCTGCTGTGGTAGCAGCTGGAAACATTGCAGCAGTCCAGTGGCTCTGAGAGCAGGAGCGTCTTTATGGCATTATGGTGCCACGGCCCATGTGAGCAAGCAGCAGGCTGCCTGTAGTGAGTGCCCTGTTTAAAAGATTCTTGTGCAGTGAAGGATGGCGATCTCTACCCAGCATTCATGTAGAACCTGCCTGGGTCCCTTTGGGCCTGTTCCCATCGCTGTTTCCCCAATATACAAATCATCTGGCTTTGTTTCTCCTGCATAGTTCAGTTTAGCCATTTCCCCAGGATTCAGTGTAGACTCTGAGCTTAGGCCACATTTCCTGTGTACGTGGCACAATGACACAGTCTGGGTTAGGTCCACAGGGAGTTTCCCCTTGTCGTGGTCATCCTGATAACCCGAGTAGCAGAGCAAAGCCATGGAATGAATGGCATGTGAAAGAAGCAGTGCTTAGTTGAGTGTCCCTGATTTTGATTTGGAGATGGGAGAGGGGCACTGCTAGCAGCTGCCATTGGATGGCTTCATGGGTCACACTGGAGTTTGTGGACTTTTACCCTATGACCTGAGGAGAATTTTAAACCCAGAAGGAAAGTGATTAGGTTTGCACTTTTTAAATATTTTATCCCTTTTTTGGCAGCAGATCAGATCATATTGCATTAATTCAGGGTAGTGCTGATGCAGAATTAGGGACTTTAAAATAATTGAGCTAAATTGGCAGAACTTGGTGAGGAGATGAGGGAGGCAGAGACTCTGGCATGGCAGTAGGTAGAGGCAGTGATGCCCTATGCTATGAGGACAGAGAGGATCTATGCAGAGTACAAGCTAGAGTGACAGTGATTGAGGGAGGGAGTGGTTGGGCCCTCTGTGTGAAAGGAGCCCGTCTACAGCAGGAAGTATCTGGGTGGATAGGAATGCCCCCCCCACAACCCAGTGGCCCCTGCGACCTGGCTCACCCCACAAGAATGGCGCTGGGAGTTTAGCCCACTGGGTCCCAGTTCCTGGCTGGGCCCATCTCAGCACCTGCTCCTGAGCCTGTCCAGGCTGAAAGTTCCTTTGTGATGCCCAGGATGGTTTGAGTTAGAGCTTCCTTGAACAATTTCTTGTCTTTGAAGGAATCACAGTAGCTAGGAAGGATGAATGGAGAATGTTCCTATGGAAAGAATCAAAAGGAAAACTCAAGCAAAAACTGGAGCAGGTTGTTAAAGTTGAGTTCTTTGTGCTCCGAGAACTAAAGGACCTTGACTGTGCCTGCTTGCAGGGGCGGCCGCTTCTAATATTTCCCAGACAGAAGAAAATGTCCTGTCATTAAGGAGGAGTGTCCCATCTTTCAGGTCCCAGGTACCACAGCACTTGAGTTCCACCCTGTGACTGTGACCTGCCATTATCATAGACTTCTCAAATAAGCTCTCACATATTGCCTTTGTCCAAAATATTCCAAGTCAACTTTTCCCCTTCCCTTTGAAGTTAATGATTAACCACATGTTGATAAATTACTGTGAAGTGCAGCTGGCAGTCTGGACAAGTGGCAATTAGCTAGCAAGGAAGGAACTTGGGTCTGAAGGGTTCCTAAGGAGCGAGTGGAGGGACAGCTACAGCTGATAGCGTTGACTTCCCAGCAGCCAGCCACAGCCGTGGAGGGCGCTGGTAACCAAACACTCAGGTGGGAGAAAGGAGCCTGGCATGGACACTTGCACTTAGAAACATCATGCAATTTTTTCTCTCTGACCCCCAGAAAGAAAATAGATACCTTGCTCTTAATAGCCCTCATTATAAGGACCACTTCAGAACCACCACCCGGAATGCATCACGGGGAAGCTTCCCACTCTTTAGCTAGGCTTTCCAAAAATAGTCAAAGCTGTATGTGAATGGGGCCTCAGCTGTCCACCCACAGGAGAAGCTGTAAGACCTTGGCATACTGAAGAATGTTGTATTTACATGTTAGGATGAAAAAAGCTTTGGAAGAAAGGAGACAAAGGGAGGGAGAAGCAAAACGAAGCCAGGCATGGTGGTGTGTACCTGCAACCCCAGAAGTCTGGGAGGCTGAGGCAGGAGAATTGCAAGTTTGAACTCCACCTGGGCAACTTAGTCACTGAGTGAGACTCTGTCTCAATGAATGCATGAATGAATGAAGTAGTTATTAATATATTGGTGCCAAAATGAGCACAAGGTTATTAAAGTTTAGATTCTTTCTGGCATCTGAGCTCAAGTGGTCACAGTTCTGAGTGTGGCTTTGCCTCATCTGCCACAGGCACATGGAGATGCTTTCTGCCATTAAGAGGGAGCCATCCAGGGTGGAGTCCCAGGTGCCCTGTGCCATGCCCAGCGCTGTCCCATTCACATGGATTTTGCTTTTCACACATCTCTGTGATTTCACCCCTAACTCACATCTATTCCCTTGTACTTACTGCATTAGCTCAGTATAGGAGGAACATTGCCCAGCCTCCGACCTTTCTGTCTCTAGATTTAAGGATCTATTTCCTGAACAGATGATATTAATCATCCTTGCAATGTTTTAGTTACAATGCGCCACCATTTCTTTCTTTCTTTCTTTCTTTCTTTCTTTCTTTCTTTCTTTCTTTCTTTCTTTCTCTTTCTTTCTTTCTTTCTCTCTCTCTCTCTCTCTCTCTCTCTTTCTTTCTTCCTTCCTTTCTTTCTTTCTTTCTTTCTTTCTTTCTTTCTTTCTTTCTTTCTTTCTTTTGTGGGACCAGGGATTGAACTCAAGTCCTTGTGTTTGCCAGGCAAGCACTTATTCTACTGAGTTATCTCCCCAGCCCCTTTAGTTATGATGTGTTTGGCTGCAAGTAATAGAAAACTTACCATAGTGCTTTAGCCAGCAGGTATTTTTTTTTTTTTTTTTTTTTTTTTTAATGCAGAAGACAAGTCCTGAGGTGAACGTTGCGGGCCCTGGATCTGTAACCTTCACCTGAGAGTTGTGTTGTTGCCTGTAGGTCTCTTTCATTAGCCTTTCCCTTGTGGTATTGAGACAGCTTCTCGAGCTCTGTTCACCACATCTATATGGCAAGGGGGAGCAGGCAGGTGATGCCACACACTTGCCTTGGAAGACTGCTTAAGTCTTTCTGTGGAAGACTTCTTAAGTTTCATGGTAGTCTTGGGTTCCTAGCCCATTCCTCTGTGATTGGCTTCGACCAGGTCTCATTTTCCATCACCTAGGAAACTTATTGCTGCAGACAAATTTGAGATTCTTCTAAGCTAAGAGAAAAGAGAAAGAGGATTCTTTTCTTTTCTTTTTTAAGACAGTCTTGCTTTAGTAATTTTGGCTGGCTTTGAATGTTAAGAAATCCTCCTGTCTCAGCTTGCTGTGTGCTGAAATTACAGGCACACACTACTATGCTCTGCAGAAAAAGGAATTTGAAATAAGCAGACATCAGGGTCTGCCACAGGTCTTCAGTGGCCATAGCCAAAAGAAGGCCTTCATAAAAGCAAGCACTAGTTCCCTCTCATTTCCCATGAGGATGATAATGATTAAGATGATGCTACCAAAACCTGCAGAAAATGACCTTAATAAATGAAGGCTTGAAAGTTTGGCAACATATTTCAGAAACCTTTGATCCATGAATTTCATTTACAGGAATGTGTTCTACAGAAATTATTGTAACTGATTATAAAGATTTAGCTACAAGGATTTTCTTTGCAGCATCATTTATCGGAATGGGGGAAAAAGAGAGCGTGCATGTGCGCGCGCACGAGAGAGAGAGAGAGAGAGAGAGAGAGAGAGAGAGATTTTATTTTCCTGTACATCTCTTTGAACCTGTTTCATGCGATCTGTTTCTTTCCTATATTGTTCATTCAAGGATTCCATAATTTTTCTAATCTCCTCTAATTTTTTATCAATGTGTTCTTTAGAGGCATTTATTAAGTCTTTTCATTATAGTTATTCTTTTTCTACTTCAGAGGTTGTTTCTGCTCTCATTTCCTCTCTATCTTTCTGCAGTTGTTCTTTTACTTCAGATGCTATTAATTTAGAGATGACTTTTTTTTACTTCAGAGGTTATTTCTTGTCTGATTCTCTCTATACTTTTCTGTAGCTGTTTTTTAACTTTAGGCTCTAGTAATTCAAAGATTTGTTTTTTAGCTTCAGAGGTTATTTAAAGTTCCTTTGTATGTTTCTGCATTTGTTTGTTTACTTCAGATGCTACTAATTCAGAGATTTTGGCTGCATGATTCCCATTTTCTTCTATGGTAATGTCTCCTGTATTTGTTCCAGGTGGGCTTGGGACCTGAGATTGCATTTTGCTCCTTGTCTGTATCACTCTGTATAGTGGTGACCTTTGCTGCAGAACTGCAGGCCTCCAGATTGGTGGGTCAGTCAGGGCTGCTCAAATCGCACCTGGCCTGGCTGCTGGGTTGGCTGAGCTTCTGGTGGGCTGGGGGAAGTCTCACTCATGAGGTAGGCCTGGCTGCTGGATCAGGGGGCAGCAGAGAGAAGGAGAGAAGGAGAGAGAGAGAGAGAGAGAGAGAGAGAGAGAGAGAAACAAGGGATGCTAGAGGGCTGGTTGGAGTAATATGGGAAGGGAGAAGAGAGGAAGGAAGAAATATCAGTGTCCCACAATAGGAAATTGTTTATCAGTGTATTTTTCAGTGTATTCCTAATTATGCAGCAACTAAGGTAATGAGGTAGAAGATGGCATAACTGCTTGGAAGTGTTGCCATACTGTTAATTTCAAAAGGGGTTATAAAATGACATATGTGATGCCATTTTGTTTGTTAAAGGAAGTACATGGGATGGGTACATATGTACAGATAGAAAAATACCTTCAGGGCCCGGCAGGATGGCTCAGTGGTCTAAAGCGCCTGCTTAGGAAAGCTTAGGCGGCTGTAGGGACCCCGGTTTGATCTCCAGCACCACATGCTGTGCCAGCCCTGCCCTCAGGGCAGGCTGAACCGGCCATAAAAATAAATAAATAAATGAACAAACAAACAAAAGTTCTGAAACAAGAAAAAAAAAATTCTTTAAAAAAAGAAAAATACCTTCAGAGGCAGGCTGAATAGCTCAGTGGATTAAAGCGCCTGTAAGCAGGTGCAGGGGTTGGGAGTTTGATCCCAAATCCCTAGGCCTGCCATGCTGGCCCTACCCACAGTTGCACTGGGACAGCGATTGAGACTAGGCGTGGTGCTGTGCACCTGTAATCTCAGCTCTCAGAAGGCTGTAAACAGGTGGATCACTATGAATCCGAGATCTAGTAATCTAGTAGTGAAACCCTAAACACCTTGTAGACCCTTCCTTAAAAAAAAAAAAAAAAAAAAAAAAAGATATCTTCAGATTATGTGGTTAATGCCTATCTCTGGGTGTTAGAGATTTCTAAAATATTTTTTAAACTACATTTTTGAAGTTTACAAGTATGTAGGCTTTTTTAAATAATGGGGGTGGGGAATGTTAGACAACCTGCGACTTGGAAGGCTTTTCCACAAAGGACAGTCTGGTGGCACCTGGCAGGGGTTCTCCTCAAAGGGCTGTGAGGGGAGCGCTCTCCTTTTGTTCTGCAGGCTCTTGGGGTTGCTTCTGGTTTTTCACAACTGTGGATTATGATTGTTGTATTGAAAGTCTTTTTTTTAATGTTCTTCTTTATTTTCACAAAATAGTTTCCCAAAAGTGATATCACTGAGTCAGTAGGTATAAAGGTTTTTTTCTACTCATGATTCTCATTTCCAAATTGCTTCCCAGTAGGCCTGTACCAAAACACAGCGCTACCAGAGAGATCTTGCCAGCGCTGGGGCTTGTAATTGTATTTAGTGTTTGCTAATTTAGCAGGCAAAGAATAGCACCTCATTATTTTGATTTGCATTTCCAGCGAGGCTGAGCAACCTTTTCTATAAGTTGTTCAGCTATTTTATTTTTAATTCATAGATTTTGCCATTTATTTGTTAGGGTTTTCATATTTTCCTTTTCATCTTATGCAAGCTCTTTCTGTGGTGAAAACAATAGTCCTTCTTCAGTGGGCTGAGGCTAGCTATAGCTGTTTCCCCAGGCTGTTGTTTTTCCCTAGAGTTTATATTCAAAAGTTTTTAATTATGTACCCAGGCTTGTCACTTTTGTGATTTTTTGTTGTTTCTTCCAAGTTTAGAAAAATTACCCTTTTATCCCACAAGCAGAAGTTTGATAAATGTTCGATTCTGGGTTTTTATCCAGATTTTTAAACATTAGGCTTTAGTTTTATACTTCCCTCTTAAACTTATTGGTCATGTATTGTGCCAGAAGCTGTTGGTAAGGATTTAAATGTGCCCCCCTCCCCTCCCCCGCCAGTTACCAAAGTGAAATTTATATGTGGAGTAATCTCCCTCATTAATTTAGAACTCTTTGGTCATGGCTGACTTTTCTCCACTTGGCTGGGCCCATTTCTCACCAGCTTGTTCTGTTTCATGGTGAATTTGCTATAACGTGTCATTTTCAGTCATGTATTTGGTGGAGCTTTTCCTAGTTCATGAAGTTCTAAGCTTGTTTTCTGTGGTTCTCATCTTGGTTTCTACCTACTTTAATATCAACAGCACCCGATACAGACTCAGGCTCCTGTGCTGGTGGGACCCAGGTCTCCTTCCTCAATGAGTCAGATTCCCGATAGCTGTTTTTGGTTAGGTGTGTACAGAGGGGAGGGGTCTTGGCCTTGGAGTACTTCAGGACTTGATGTTTTCACTGAAGGAGTCCTCAGAAAGAGGAAGGGGGACTTTGTCTATTCCTGGTGAGTCTCATGTATTTAAGCACAGGTAATACTGACAGCTCTGAGGAGTTAAGCATGCAGCCCCATGGCTGTGACTTTATTAATGGGCCCTATGGAAGCAGCACCCAGTGAAAGAGAAAAGCTGCCCTTCTCTGCTTAGATCAGCGATAGCAATCCTTTCAGAACTTTCAGTGATAACAAACTGTGGCACGCGGGTCATAGATTCATTACCACTGCCCTAGACCATGGCACAACAGGGCTTTCCAGCACCTGTTACCTGTCAGGGTTTCCTGAGGCAGACTGCTGCTGCTGGTGTTGTGAAGACACTCTGAGAAGAGCCAGGGCTCAGAGACAAAGGAGTCCTCAGCAAGACCTCAGGATTTTCAGCAGCCCTGTGGCTCACTGGCTCTTTTTGTTTCTCAATAGCCATGTTTGAGCTCCCTCTTGTTTTGTAATGTGGGCACTACCTATTAGCATTGCCTGTTCTCTGTTCAGTGTATTTGCTAATTAAAATCCATCGCCTTGTTGTTGACTGTGAGGCAGTAATTGATATGATTGCCCTGAGATTTTAAAGTCATTTTTATTATGAAAATATTAAAGCATTAAAAAGCAGAAGGAATAGAATAATGAGTGCCTTGTATATATTGCCTAGATTTTAAGTATTGATATTAACATATTTCATCTTTTTTATTGTTGTTGAAATGTTATATAGCAGATTGAATGTTAATCAGGCATCTAATCATAAGCCACATGGTGCATTTTACTGTTTCATGCCTTAAGCTTTTAAAACCTAGAACACTCTCCAAATTTAGGAGTATTTCTTTCTTTTTTTTTTTTTTTAACAATTTTATTTTATTTTATTTTCTTGTTTCAGAACTTTTGTTTGTTTATTTATTTTTATGGCCGGCTCAGCCTGCCCTGAGGGCAGGGCTGGCTCAGCATGTGGTGCCTGGGATGGAACCGCGGTCCATGCAGCTGCCCAAGCTTTCCTAAGCAGGCGCTTTAGACCACTGAGCCATCCTGCTGGGCCCCGAGTATTTCTTTTTCATGACATTGACTTATAAGCATTTGATACTGGAAATTTGTTGCCAGAGAGCCATGTACCTGCCTCCCTGTCTTAACAACATACTAATAGGACTTGTGAAGTTTTTTGCAGATTTTTTTCTGAGGTGGAGCTATATTTCTTCTACTGCTTTTGTATTAGTTACTGTAAACTTGGGGGGTTCAATTTGTTTTTAATATTTCATTATCAAGTGGCTTCTGTCATTTAAGATTTACTGGAGCCTTTTCTTAGCCAATAGTGTTTATTGGGGAAAAAAACAAACTTCATTTTCATTTGTTTTTAGTCTCAAATAAAATTCTTCCGGATTTATACAAAATTTATTGGATTAAAATTGGGTACAAAATACTAAAGATGGGTTCTGGCTAGCAGCTGTGAATAAAATTACTATCGGTTCTTAGTAACTATTCTTCATGTTCAGTTTGCAGAGAAATTTCAGGAGGTAAAGGAAGCTGCCAGACTCGCCAGAGAAAAGTCCCAGGAGAAAATTGAGACCTCAAGTAATCATTCCCAGGTACCGAATTTGTCCACCAAATACACGGAGTGATCGGTAATGGAGAGGCCTCATTCCTTGTCACTCCTGGCAAGAGGCAGAGGAGTTTAGCAGTAGGGCATCTCGAAGGCCTTTTCCACTATTAGCCTGCTCACAGTGAGACGGATGTGACCTGTTTTGATGAGGCTCTTGAATTTTTCAAGATGCGGTACTGTATTTTTTGACAGAAAATGGCTGATGGAATTAGAGTTAATGTGGGCTCCCAGCCCTTGAGCTACATTCTGTGGCCAC
>PVJA010019085.1:0-30583 GCA_004027025.1 Myocastor coypus
AAAAAAAAAAAAAAAAAAAAAAAAAAAAAAAAAAAAAAAAAAAAAAAAAAAAAAAAAAAAAAAAAAAAAAAAAAAAAAAAAAAAAAAAAAAAAAAAAAAAAAAAAAAAAAAAAAAAAAAAAAAAAAAAAAAAAAAAAAAAAAAAAAAAAAAAAAAAAAAAAAAAGAAAAGAAAAGAAAAGAAAAATAAGAAAGAAAGAAAAGAAAGGAAGAAATGAAGGAAGGAAGGAAGGAAGAAGAAAGGAAAGGAAGAAAGAAAAAAGAAAGAAAGAAAAAGGAAAGAAAGAAAAAGGAACGAAAGAAAGAAAGAAAAAGGAAAGAAAGAAAGAAAGAAAGGGCTTCAGGGTTCAAAGAGCTGTGGACCTAGAGCACAGTCAGCTTGGACACCATTTCTGCTGTTACACTAAAATTAAAATGCAGCGTGACCTCAGTCCCAAGATAAACTGTGAATTTCACTAATTGCTAAGCATAGGAACCAGAATCTCTAGCAATGACATCAGAAGAGAGAAGTGCACACATACACTCCTCCATCTCCCCGCATGCGCACACACATGCATATGTTCATGGCCTGCTCAGGATGAAGGATCAGTTTTCTAATGTTTTATGTTGCCTTTCACCACGTCTAATAGAATCCCTTTTTTTTTTTTTTTTTCTGTCATTCATGTCCATTCTTCATGCAGACCTGGAGGATTCATCGAAATTTGTCAGTTAAGGCAGTAACAAGGCTTATACCTAGCAGGAGTCTTGGTGACAGGAGCTCCCCCTGCACCATCTTCTCCCCTTCTCTCTGTCTCTGTCCCCCCACCCCCAATTATTATAGTATCTCTCTTTGTCACACAGTAGGTGTGGTAAACTGTGAAGCCTGCTACCTCCAAGGTCTTTCTCAGGCCTAACCATGGTCCACAGAATCTGATCTAACCAATCTCCCCCTAGGCACTTCCTTTGCAGAAGTGGAACTTGTACACAGGGTAGGTGATGTGAATGTGGTAGTCCTTTTCCTATCTCATTTGGGGTTTGTTTGGGGAGCCTTGTGGTTCTTGTTCAGTGGAGAAGGCAGGCAGGACACAGGCCTTTCTCACTGCCTTATGTAAACATGGAAGAGGTGGAGAAGGAGAATGTAAGGAGAAGTAGAGGCTGGAAGAAGTTTGTTTCCATTTGACAAACATGTCTTAAGTACACGTCCTATGTCAAGTGGCCCACCAGGCAGGGGTGAGGCATGTAAAGCACCCAGATTTTCATCTATGTAATATCCCTTGTCACTATTAATTATTCTGCTAGACCTCAGACTTGGGAATGACGTTGGTTTTATTCAGGAGGGCATCTGTAGCACAAAGAGAATTCTAGGTGTTCGTCAAACACCTATTAAGTGAACAAATAATAACTTAAGAACTGGAAGGTTTTTGCAGAGGAAAGAGAAACCATAAGCATGTGCACAGGGAGGGAGCTCTTTGGTTAGGAGAAACTGGGAATTTATGGTGCTGTGGTTCAGTGCAAAGAGTTTGATTCATTTTGTTGGGTAGGCAACATAATTACCAGCAATTCCAATGAACCTGCCATGTGCTGTCCATTTCTTTGATGCTTCGTCATCATGAAGTGGCACTCAAGGGCATCAGGTCTACATCTGCATGACTTGGAGGAGGTCTCAGGTTCTATGACTGGGCTGAACAAGGATTAATCTGCTTCTACATTTGTGTGGTTCTAGGGCTGATTCAAGCAAATGCCAGGTAAAACCAGCTGCAACTCCAGCATGAACACATGCTTGCAAGAAATCTGAAGCACTCAAGTGAAGCACTAGACTTAGGGTCAAAGGTCTGAGCTACGTGGTGTGAGGGCCACCTTGGGAGGTGACAGGCTCCTCCTCTGGGGCTCTCACTGTAAGATGTGTTCTGTGCCATGGGTGGATCCTTCCTTTTTACCCTGAGCTCACTGAAGAATTACTGTGGTGTAAGATAATAAAATCTGTCTCGCACAAGGAAGCTGAAGGAGACACAGATTATATAACTAAAGCAGCTGGAACAGTAAGTGGTATAAGCAAATGTTCAATAAATGATGCTGACTTATTAAATTTGGGTAACTCCAATTAGAGTCACTTTGAGGACATTTTCATCAGTCTGATCATTGCTGCAGATTCATGTCTAGTATTCGAGGCAATATCTCAGGAACTGGATGCTCCCAGCCTGGCTCCCCCAGCATCCTGTCCTGGCATGCATACCTTCTCTTTCTAAAACACACACACACACACACACACACACACACACACACACACTGCTCGAGCTGGTAAGTATGCTTTAGAATCATGACAGTTTACTTTCTTTCCCATCTGACCTCATACAAAACCACTTCTTTACCACCTCCCTGACCCCGACGTATACACACTCAATCCCTCACCACCATTCCCATTCTTTCCTTTCCCAATTACAGAGCTCTTTTAAACCACCTAAAACTTAAATAAATACCAATCTGGAAATCTGAAGCATGTTCCAGTCTGCCCAATCAGTCCCTGCTGGAAGCCCCCACCCCCAACCCCTGTCAACTCACCCCCAACTGTGAAGCCCAGCAGCCACAGTGCAAGGCTGGTACATGCAGAGAAAACAAACACATGCAGTCTCGCCAGCTGGGCCGGGCACCACTGTTTACAGCAGGAGCAAAGTGTGGAGGACTGGAGAGGCGTGGTGAAGGCAAGGAGCAGGAGCGTGGGCGGAGCTTATTCTGGCCCACTGCCTCTAGGCTGTCCACCTGCCGAGATCTCTGCAGAGCGTCTGCCACTCCCAGGTGTAGGACAAGTCACCCATCCATGGGGGTGTGACTGGTACCATCTCTCTGCTTCAGGCAGGCTTCGAAAGTCTGCGAGGACAGAGAGGCAGCTGCTGTGCTCATCACTATGTCCCCAGCACCAACTGCACTGCTGGCTACATACTGGGAGTGCAGTGAGTATTTGTCTATTACTTGAATAGATGAACTATTTTTCTGCCCATCTCGTGAGGCTACAGGTGATGGACAGTGGGAGGATGTCACAGGAGGGGAGGTTAATGAGGAATGCCTAAGACAACACTTCCCAAAACCTGCCAGATGTGAAAATGCCCCACAGAGCTATCCCAAAAATAATTTAGGAAAATGCTATGTTATAAAAGTCTAATCAGGTTTCTTTACTGCAGGCCTTTTCAGGACCTTTAACATGCTATTATATAGCATGAGTCATCAAGACTGGGACAAATATGCACTGAAGTTGTAACCACAAGTTTGGGCATACTTGACCACAAGCCTGGAATTATTTGAGAGAACTATTCTTTTCTCTCAGAGTACCATTAGTAAGGAGAACTTCACCAAATACACTTTGGAAATGCTAGCCTACAGAACGACTCAAAAGCAACTTGCAAAATAGCACGATCCTGTTTCTATCACTAAAGAAAAAGGTTATATATTAACATGTGGTGTATAGTTTTTTGGATTGTCATAGAAAAAGACCTGGAAGCATGTAAACTTTAACATTGCTTGCATCAGAAGATTAGGAGATCTGCACTTTCTAAATTAAATATCTCGGAAGTATTTAAAGTAGGCTCTGGGGCCTGGTAGGATTGCTCAGTGGTCTAAAGTGCCTGCTTAGGAAAGCTTAGGTGGCTACAGGGACTGCGCTTCGATCCTGGCACCACATGTTGCACCAGCCTTGCCCTCAGGGCAGGCTGAGCCAGCCATAAAAATAAACAAACAAACAAACAAAAGTTCTGAAACAAGACAAAAAAAAAGAAGATTAGGAGATCTGCATTTTCTAAATTAAATATCTCAGAAGTATTTAAAGTAGGGCTGGGAATGCAGTTCAATAATTAAGCCCATGCATGCATGAGGGCCTGGTTCCATCCTAGCACTAAAAAGCAAAATATTTTCAAAACACGTTAGTAGTACATTCACAATAATTGACACATTGCATATTGTTGTCCTCATAATAGTTATACAGAGTACAGGGTGTAGACATGATAAATTTTCTGATCAATATTGGTAGGGAAAGAAAAAAAAAGAAAAAATTTCTTCTCTTTGAACTGAGAGGAAGTAGTTGTATACCTAGCCCAATGTTCCTCATTTGCATTGAGTTACCAGTGAAACTGGCAATGTTGGAGGCTGTTGATTTAAGCCTCGTACAGTTATTTCTTATTAAAAGTAATAAAAACCTATAATAATGATTTAAAAAATGGGGCATCAGGAAGAGGTTGTGAAAAAATCAACCAGTGTCCAGGGCTTTATAGATGACTATGTTGAAGCTACAGACCATGATCGCTAAATTATGGGTCTACAGACTTTCTGTAAATGTCCAGAAGGCAAATATGACCAGCTTTCTGGCTTTATAATTTCTGTGAGAAATGCTGTTTGGCCAGTGTAGGAGTACAGACAATGTAAAAAAAAAAAAAAAAAAAAATCCATGTGCTATGTTCCAATAAAGTTTTATTTATAAACATGAACAAAAGCAAAATACTTGAAGTAGATGTATATGTAGTATTGCTTCTATAATTAAAAAGATAGGTGTGGGGGAGCTATCCCAAAACAATGTATGTCACCACTGATATTGTACCCTTGTGTAAGTAAGCCTGGGGGCCTCCCTTCTCAATAGTCTCTTGGACCACAGGATGTTGCTGCTTGTCCCATAGACACAGCTGAAGACTTTGCTATGTGGAACCTCAACCATCAACTTCTTTGCCTTCTAATGAGCACCTGCCAGAATCCAGCTGCTTTCCCACAAAACTTGCAACCATTTTGCAAAAACAGTGACAATATACTTCATAATTTTTGTTACCAAACTTCAGAGTTCTTTGTTTTTGACAACTTTACCTTATTTAGTGAATTGTATAAAGTGTATTATGTAGTACTCAGTTTGATGAAATTATCACATTGAACATATTAACATCTAAAGGCTCCCTTTTTTCCTGCTAAATTACCACATTCCTGTTAATCAATAAATGCAATTAAAAACTTGAGAATTTATTACATGTAGTAATCTAGGTTTTGTCACAGTATGTGACTGGGTCACGTAGTTAGAATGACCAAGGACCATAAAGTCTGTAAATTGCAATTTTCTGCACTTTCAGGTTCCTATTTATCTCTTCTTCACCGAGAAATAAAAACTAAGAAAAGACCATCATTGCAAAGAGCACCTACTTTAGGGACCAAAACACTCTCTATGGTTAGTGAAGGGGACACTCCACAAGTATCTGACCTCTGCCTGCTGGAGTTCCAATCATTTATTTAGGGGTCACAGATGCAGCCTGCAGCAAGGAAGCCCCTGGTCAAGGAGCCCCTGGAAGCAGAAGGATGCTCTTGAAGCATATGTACATCCAAATGCTTGCACTTCACAGCCTAAAAAGCCATTAACAATTCCCTTTAAAAAGCCATGACACTGAGGGGCTTACTGAACACGAGGTGCAGCAGGTGTTGGCCATTCAGGAGTTCCCACATCTACTCAGTAACAGCTGGCTCCCCAAAGGGTTAACAACTCAGCCTCCAGCTTCTGACCTTCCTGGTCCCCACAGCAGGAGGAAACACCCCCTCCACCAACCCTAGAGTCCCAGTCCTGCTCCCTCCTCCGTTCTCCCACTCCAGAAACAAAGTTGCCCATTGCCTAACGTACACCCAGACTGGTTTCATCTCCTTTCCAATCCCTTTCCTTAACTTCTACAGGCACACACACACACACACACACACACACACACACACAGGCGCATGCACGTGTGCGTACGCACACACATGCATGCATGCACATACGCACGCATAACATGTATGCATAGGAGAGGACTGTGCTGGGAATGTAAACTGAAAACAACCAGACCAGGCAGAGGGAAAACAAAGAGGTTGGCTGCTCACAGTCTCTGCCTGTCAGGAGGCCAGCATACCTGCTGGGTAAAGAGAACCCACGGCCAGATCTGAAGGGAAATATTGAAGTATGACCTCTCCTGTCTCCCCATCACCCCATTTTATGAGCTTTAGCAGCCCTACCCCAAGCCCACCCACCTCTGCTCCAGAGCAGCTGGGTACATCCTAGTTTGTAGGTATCCCAGAAGCAGGAAGCTGGTCCATGCCCCAGTGCTCCCTCTTGCCAACTTCAAAGTGGATAGAGCAGTACTTGCATGTGGGGCCTAGTGGTGCAGGCACTTTTCAAGATCTGCCCTAAAGAGTCTGCAGATAGATACATGAATCTGGGGGTCAGGCCAAGCAGTTCTATTCCAAGAGCTGGTGAGTCTATCTTTCTCTCCAAGGTTGGGATAATGCCCCTCATTCAGCTTGGTATACTATCGTCTGCCTTCCCTCCACTCCCTCAGGGTGGTGGATGACCCAAACTCACACTGTTTATCCTTGTCCAGGTGGAAGTGTGCTGTCTCAGGGAATCACTTGCCTCAACACATTTATTGAACATTTATTAACTACCAGGCCCTGAGAAATTGCAGTAAAGTGCAAGTTGTCAGCCTCTGATAAAAAGATGCGGAATGATCCCAAAGCTCACTGAACAACTGGACACCAAACCCGAGTGCCCCGGGTAGGTGGATATTCTTTTCTTTCCACTTCACTGTCAGGAAATGGGAAGACTGGTTGGACTGTATTCTTCTTTTGGAAAACTTAACCTGTGGCATCCACCTTTGTCTCTGTCACACATAGTACAGGAATGTGAACAAGGCAGCATCTGAAAAAATTTGTTTGACTTGATAATTGTTGAATCTAGGTGATAGGTATGTGGGAAAATAAAATATTCCAGCTCAACTAGATGCCTATGGCATATTTGAAGTTGGTTATTCAGACAAACTGCAGACCTCTGCAGATACAGGAATGGCTCTGAAAGGTTTCCTTTTATAGAAAGAAACAGCCATCTGTCTATATGAGAAGGTAAACACTGCATGGAGGCACAATCTTTTCTATCTGCTATCTGCTCCCCACCAGAATCTTCCCATGGGAAGGAGGGAGTGAGCTCTGACACCTGGCCCACCCAGGAGTGACACAGGTGGCTGATAGGAGGTTTCATCTGCATGACAAGAAAACCCCAACTCACTGTCACATCCTCCCCCAACCTCCCTGGCCTAGGCCACCTTTCTCTCCCCAGAAGCCAAGCCCCTCTGCCTTTGTTAAGGTCTTTTAAGGGTCAGTATCTTGCCCCAGAGTCTTGTCCTCCTGTGCTTTGAGGCATGTAATAAAATGTATGCACTCTTTCATGTTGTCTATTGTCAGTTGGTTTCTTTGTTTTGTTACTGGGGATCAAACTCATGACCTTGCTTTTTCCAGGTAGGCACTTATGCTGCTGAGCTATCTCTTCAGCTGTCAGTTTGTTTCATAGACTACAATTATCAAATCTTCAGAGGGAAAAATAATATATATATAATTTCCCTACATATACATGAGGCTCATGATTTTTTTTTTTTTTTTTTTTTTTTTAGGACTGGGGTTCAACTCACCACCTTGCACTTGCCAAGGAGGCACTTGTGGCAGGCTCATGATATTATTCTTTCTTATTTTACGTATGAATTTTTAAATTATAAAATAAGAAAAATCAAGATGGTAACTAGAACACTTGTAACGTTCTCCATCCTGCACCCACTTCCAGGAATCCTCCACCCTGTATTTTCTCAATTAAGTTAACAGGGCTGTGAGGTCAGTTGGTCTCAGCAACTGGTGGTTGCTGAGGGCCTGGGAGAAGAAAGATTACCCTTTCTTAGGGTCTTTTAAGGGTTAGTATCTTGCCCCAGAGTCTCGTCCTTCTGGATGTGTCAGGCCAGAGGCAAAGCCAGCACTGAGATAGTGCCTGCTGGCCCTAGCCGGAGAAGCCACGTCCCTCACACTCTGAGCCCCAGGACCTGAGCAGCTGGCTTCCCCCATGCTCTCTACTAACTTTTGGAGGTTCCCCTGACTAGCAAATGCCCTCCTCAGGGCCCTGGGCACATTTCACAAATGGCACATACCTACCTCTGGCTGACTGTCCTCTGACCACAGAGGCAATCAAATCAGAAGCCTTAAGGTCTAGGCGAAAGACTACGGGGATAACCAACCAGCTGTGACTTCCCTGGGTCTCCACTGCCTATAAAGTTCTGAAACATTAGTTGACAAAATTTATTTATTTTTATTTTATTGTGTATGTTAATGGAATCCAGTGTTATATTTCCATACATACATTGGTCACATCGAACCACTTTTCTCCCACCCTCCCTCTCCTGTCCCTTTGCACTCTTTCTTGTACTCAGTAATCATTATGCTTAGGTTGACTCCCCTACACACACACATATGAGACGGAACATGTGATTCTTATTTTGTGTGTCTGGTTTACTTTGCTTAAGTAATAGATGCCCTCTAGCTGCATTCATTTCCATGCAAATGACAGGATTTCACTTTTCTTTGTGGTTGAAGAATAGTCTATTGTGTATTTATGTCATACTTTATCCATTTATCTGCTGATGAGCACATAAGCTGATTCTATATCTTTGCCCTTGTGAATGGTACCACAATAAACATGGGGCTGAAAGTATCTTTTTGTATAATGACATCATTTCCTCTGGATATATATCCAGGAGTGATATATCTGTACAATATCACAGTTACATTTCTAGTTTATTAAAGAATAGCCATGCTGTTTTAGTAGCTGTATTAGTTTACATTCCTGTTAACATTAGAATTCCATTTTTCTCCACATTCCTGCCAATATTTATTATTTTTTGTTTTGTTATTTTATTATAGTAATTCTAGGACTGGTGAGATGGCTCAGTGGTCTAAAGCACCTGCTTAGGCAAACGTAGGCAACTGCAGGGACCGCGGTTAGATCCCCAGCACCACATGCTGCGCCAGTCCCAGCTCTAGGGCAGGCTGAGCCAGCCATAATAAAAATAAATAAATAAATTTTTAAAAACATAGCAACTCTAACAGGGTTATATGGAATCTCACTCTGTAGTTCTGATTTTCACTTCCCTGATAACTATAGATACTGAATATGTTTAATTATATTCATTGGCCATTTGTATTTCTTTTTTTTGAGAGGTGACTACTCAGATCAGTTGTTCAGTTTTACTGTTACATTCTTTGAGTTCTTTGAATACTCCACATATTAACCTGTTGGATGAACAGCTAGCATGTATTTTCTCATGTTTGGTGGGTTATCTCTTCATTCTGTTGGCTGTTTGCTTTTGTAGTTTGAATGAGTTTCATTTTTTTCAGTTGAGAAGACTCTTTAATAGTCAAATTCTATAATGGTATGTGCTCATGGGAAGAATTATAAATCAACAATTCATCTCTGGACATGAATCTATCTTATATCATATAATGATATGATGACAATGAGGATCATGGTGGTAGTGATGGTGAAGGCTGTGACCACTGAGCTGCCTGTTATGGTTTGAGTTGTAAATGTCCCCCCAAAAGCCCACATGTTCAGGGATTGGCTGCTGACCAGCAGTGCTACTGAGATGTGGTGGAGCCATCAGAAAGTGAGACCTAGTGGAAGGAACCTAGGCCACTGGAGCATGATATCAAGGTAGCTATGGGAACCCTGGCTTCTGCTTCCTTTTTACTACTAGTCACCCTGTGATAAGGAGCTTTGCTCCACTGTGTGCTTTTTCCCACCATGATGTTCTGCATCACTGCAGGCCCAGAGTGATGGGACCAGCCCAACATGGGCTGCAACTTCTCAAGCTGGAAGCCAAAATAAGTCTCTCTTCCTTCAAGCTAGTTATCTTAAGTACTTTATCAGTTAAAAGAAGATTCGCCTATTCTAAGCTAAACAGTCTCCTAAGGAAATAGAGAGTGTAATTTAGGAAAGGATCTCTTATTTTGTGTCATATGGGCAAGAGAGTGTCAATAAACAAACAAACTGAGAGGCCACTCTTTGATGGCTATGAACATCTTCATCTCTGTGCATAGGAATAGGCTGTGCTCATGCAGGACTTACTGCAAGACACTGAATGAGCAGTCTCAGCCCCAGCACTAAACCTCAAGTGACTGTAGGGGGGCAGGCTACAGTGGATGTCATGAGTTGTAGTGAGTGCTATTATTTGTACAAGAGAGCCAGGTCCAAAACTTCTACTTCATCTTGGCTGAGATGTAACGAGTAAGGTCTCAATACCTTCCCTCCCCAGACCAGGCATGTTATTCCTAGTACTCTGGTTAATTTTGTGTGTGGGAAAAATTAGTTCTGCTTGCCTAATTTTTTGTCTCAACTGGACACAATTTATTTCTACTTCCTGATTTTCAAAACACATAGAACTTCTATTAAGGAGCCTCCCTGTTGGCTGGCTTTTTCTGGACAGAACTAGAGGAGTATAAAATTGAAAGCCTGCCCCTGTTTCTACAGATTGCTCTGGAAATATAGTTCTGGAGCAGACCCAGACCACACCAGACATTTCCTTCCACCAACACACACTGAACACCCCCCCCCCCCCACACACACACAGACTGTGGCCCACACCGTGTCTTCCTGAGCCTCTGGCAGTAGCAAAAAACCCAGGAGATGCTGGAATGGTCTTGCTGGACTTTAGGCTAAAGGCAGTTGTTTATTTTAATGTATCAGAAGAGTTTTATAAAAATCAACATTTTCAGATTTTGCTCTCTCAACCTCAGGGGAAAAAAAAAAGCTTTGTGAGATAATATAGTTGTATTTTGGCTCAGAAATGTGGACTCTGCTCAAAGACATACATTCCCCAGAAGGTACCTACAGATGTCAGTGTGGGATACATTCTCAGGACTCTACTGTCCCTCCTGGGGACCCTAGGGAAGGGCAGAGAATGAGCAGGTGACTGATGGGTGGGAGTAGATAGAGCCTGGGTTCTACATACACATGGTTAAACAGTTCTCCCTTCTCTGTCTTTCAGGAAAACTAAAGCCAGGGTCAAGGCTTCCAGATGGCCAGTCCTCACTGTGACTGCCTTCCAGCCTCTGGAGACAGACCCAGGAAGCCAGCAGTCAGAATGCTCCACCCTGAAGCTGAAATAAGCAATATAAGTAAGAAATACAGCTTGCCTACACATTGCTGTCCTCTGAAGTTTAAAGACTTTAAGCCCTACATTGCATGAGTGCTCACAGTCTTAGGAAAAACCAAGGATTATTAGTCGGACCTCCATGGGAGACAGAGCTATAGCACAATGAGTGGCAGTCCTTGCTGTCCAAGAGACCTTGCTGAGCTTTCGGTCCTGCTATAAGCTGCAGAGTGGGCTTGGTGGGGGGAACCCCACAGGATGTGGCATGGATTTGGATCTTCAGCAGGGAATGTCTGTAGTCCAAAAGCTGCCATTCCAAGGCATTGGAGGAGCCCTGTTCTTCCTTTCCCTGAATTCTAACATCTTTGGCTGTGTCATTCCACGGGAGCTTCAGCTTCTACTTGTTCCCAACAGGAATGGAAGCTCCTAATGTGCCCCTTCCTTCAGCCCCTAGACCTCCTCAGCAGGTTCAGGTGAACTACAACCCCCTACCCCATTCATGTGTCCTTTTCCTAAATGAGGCCAAGCACTGGAGTGGGGCTGGTGGCGATCCCTCCTCTGATCCCATTATCAAGTTGTCCTCCATTGTCACCTGCTCCCTAGAGAACCTCAGCATTTACAGTGAAACTCAGAGCTGCAGATTCAGGGCCCTGTCCCTCACTTTCCAAGGAATCCCAGTTTTCAAGACTGATGCAAGGAAGAAAGATACTGTTCTTCCAGGAAATTGTTCTCAATCTTTCTGTGTCCAGTTGGTCTTCCTTTTCAACAGCACAAGCTCCATCCCTCTCAGGGCTCACCACAGACATCCCTGTATCCTGGGCAGGGTGAAAACCTGTGACCTCAGAAGCTGAGCCTGAGGCCTCCACGGGATATACGTGTGGGAGTGCTGCCTGCCCAAAGGACACAAACTCCCTCACACTTGCCCACAGCTCCAAAGGAAGCAAACAAACTCCAGAAGAAGAAGGCAGGCGGCCCCATGTGCTCCTCCTGTCTGTTTAGGAATGAGATGTGAAGGTCTGCACAGCTGATACTTCCAGATGTGGAACCTAAACACAGGCAGCTCCTAACAGTTTCCCAGCTTGGCTTAAACTCCGGTAGCACAAGGGCCCTGCACATCCAGAGGAAGATGGGAAAAGGGCTGCACTACACACACACACACACACACACACACAGGGCTCTGTTCAGGTGAGGCTCAGCACGTGACTTTGAGCTTCTCCTTTTCCAGGCCCTGGAGCCCAGCTGACTGTGTACACAGGGGACAGGAAAGGAGAGAAAGTCGTGTTTAAAATGGAAGAAATTGCCAAGTAAAAGAGATCAGTCTGGAAAAGCAATGTATCTTGCCTTCAAACTATCTGACATTTTTTTTCTTGTTTCAGAACTTTTGTTTGTTTGTTTATTTATTTTTATGGCCGGCTCAGCCTGCCCTGAGGGCAGGGCTGGCGCAGCATGTGGTGCCGGGGATCGAACCGTGGTCCCTGCAGCTACCTAAGCTTTCCTAAGCAGGAGCTTTAGACCACTGAGCCATCCTGCCGGGCCCCCTGATATTTTTGCAAAAGACGAAATTATGGGCAGAAGAGCTCAGTGGTTATTGGGGGGGGGCAAGAGACAGAAGGATAGGAGAAGCACAGGAGATTTCTAAGACAGTGGAGGTATTGCCCTGTATGATTCTATAATGGTAGATATATGCCATCATATGCTGGTCAAAACCCACAAAACATACCACAGGAAGAAGGATCTCTAATGTAAACTATGAGGTATAATTAATAATGATGTGTCAATATTGTCTCTTCAATTGAAGTAAATGTACCACATCAACAGAAGGTGTTAATTAAAGAGGAAATTGATAGGGGTTAGGTAATAGAAGAACCTTGGTATGGCAACACAGTCCACATTTTGTTTAATTTTCTGTGAGCCTAAGACTGCTTCTCACTGGTTTAGAGTAATAACAATTTTTGAGATGGAGGAGAAGGCTCTCTCCTACTTTGGTCACATCTTGGGTTTCAGGATCTGGTTGTGCAATTTATCAAGCAAATGTTTCCACTTTTGTAGTTAGCACAAGTCCTCTTCATCTCTTTTCAAAATTTTCCTCTGCTTCTAAAAGAAGAATTAAGTAAGAAATATTGAGATGCAATTTGAGTTCAGATCTTTGCCCCTTTAAGTGGACACCCAAACCCGAAAAACGTTCTTCAGAGGCAAACTGAGGTGTTTGAGACTAGTTCCCTCTCTGCCCTCCAGTTTTGACAGTTCTCCAATTCAACTCAGGTCACCAGAGGAGAGCTGCAGCAAAGTACAGGTAACAAACTCCAGATGAACACCCAGGTTACGGACTCCTGGGGAGGGGAGAAGAAGAGCAGAGCTCTGCCCCTCCTAGCCAAGCTGCGTACAGTGCTGGGCATAAAACAAAACAGATGCTCAATAAACTCTGTTAAGTGTGTGATGAGAAAGGGACAGTGAAGATATCCAGTATGCCTCATGTTATCTCTATGTAATACCTACTCCAAAGTAAGTGCTATCTAAGTTGCTATCATATAGTGTTATCTGGGGGACTGTGACAAAGACATTTTACGTGTTCACACACACACACACACACACACACACACACACACACACTATCTTTAATCTATGGCTGTTCAAAACCACAGGTTTGGGTAGTGAGGTCTGACTGTGTCACATTTTGTTTCAAACTTCTACTACATTCTTGAGGTTCAGGAGAATCTTACAGACTAGAACAGAGGGCAAGCAGGTGGCAGATGGGCAAATGAACAAAGGAATATATGTCAGTGGGTGACAAGGTTGACAGGAGAGAGAATGATGGTGGAGGCTCTAGTCAATGCAGGGTAGCCAGGGGAAGGGGCTAAGATTGAAAGGGAGGGGTGTGCAGGTATCTTTGGAGAACTTCTGGGCAGAGGAAACAGCAGGGGCAAAGTTCCTGAGGAGAGAGGTTGGGAGTTGGGAGCCACCAGGAGGCTGTTGTGTGGGGAGGGGACAAGCAGATGTGGGTGAGGTCAGAGTGGGAAGAGTGAGCTCAGGGCACCAAAAGATGTTTAGATTTTCTTCTAGATAAAACACGGAGCTAGCCGGGCGTGGTGGCTCACACTCGTAATCCCAGCACTCGGGAGGCTGAGGCAGGAGGATTGGTGTGAGTTCAAGACCAGCCTGGGCTACAAAAGTGAGCTCAGGACCAGCCTCAACTGCATAGCGAGACCCTGTCTCAAAAAGACAGAAAAACAAAAAAACAAAGAACCCCCCCCCCAAAAAAAAAAAAACAACAACAAAAAAACCACGGAGCTGAGAAGTGACCTTCGCGAGGCAGGTCAGATAGATTAACAGGTGATTCAGTTGGTAAAGTGTCACAAAATCCTACAGGCATAGGAAAGCAAAGCCACAGTTACCGATCAATTTTAAAAGGAGTCTGAGGCTGGGAACGTAGCTCGGTGGTATGGTACTTGCCTGGCATGGTCACCAGCACCTTAAAAATAAATAAAAATGAAGCATGAGGACAATAGTAGAATCCAAGATAACCCTAAGCTTTTGATATAGTCCATAGGATCATCTACATGGAGCCAGGGAAGCAGCAGAAAGGAAGACTGCAGGGGCTAGGACTGAATCCCATGCTGCTTCCTTCCAAAGCCTCCCTTTGACCAGGATGCCACAGAATCTCATCCTATGAGCAGCTCCAGAGACACTGCCCTTCTGTCAGCCTTCAGGACTAATAAGAGTCACTCCAGACCTCTGCCCTCTTAAATGGGCTCTACCTGGGCCATTTCTGTTCCTTTCTCTCTCAAGGAGGGGTGACAATCAGAATCCTGCGGCAAGGATTTTCTTTTTCCCTCACTGATGCCTCTGCTGGATCCTCACACCATTTTCCCCTGACAAAGAGAAAGAAAGCTGGTAGGCAGGGACACAGGAAAGATTCTGATGATATGACCAGCTGGCCCCATCCTAGCTTGCAAAACAAAAACCTAGGTATAGAAGCAAATGCATCTGTGTACCCAGACTCTGACTTCGGTTAGAGCCCCAGAATTTATCTCTTAATTCAGGAAAGATGAGCCTAGATGCTACAAGCCTTGGGCTTTTGAGGGAAGCGGGAACATTTTTTCAATCAAAAGTGTCCTCTTGGGCTATTTCACTGCATTCTGATGGTACTCTGAGAAGGCAGCTTGGAAGGACTGGAATAAAGACATAAAAGAGTTTCTGTCACTTCCCCCCTTGGCCCTGGTCATACTGTTATGTTCTAAACACGGGCACCCTGTGTCTCGCCATATGTATGTACAGCATTCCGGCTTCAGTCCTCTGTCCTTCCATGTTTGTTCACAAAGACAAAGAACAAGGGTAACTCCTTGTCCTCCGAAGTGAAACCTCCACTGCTCTCCTAAGCCAGAAGGGAGCAGAGCATTCACGCTTCTGCAGGTAACTGCCTGTTGAATTCTTTCCGCTGGCTGCACTGTGAGTATTTGCCTGGAAGGTAGCATCTCCTGTCAGTTACCTGTCTGTCAAAGCTGCTACTTCCTTCCCCGGGGTATTTTTCTGTACAAGCTGCCACTTCTGGCCAGCAAAAGTATTGGCTGAGCCTACCCCCCAACACACACATACACACAGAAGGCACAGAGGACCCTGCTTGATCAGACTTGTAAAGCTTCTAGATGCGAATGGATTAATTTGGCAGCCACAGTGGGAGCAGAGAGTCAGGACAGCCAATTCAGACAATGTCCCAGGGGAAGGAAAAATTGTCAAGAGACATGTTCTGAGCTGAGACCTGAGAAGGAGGTAGCTCTCACCACTACCTGCAAAGACTGAACCTGGCCGTGCCACAAAGCTTGGCTTTCTGGGCTGTTGTTGCTGAGCTGTGTGAAACCTCTCAGCTGTGGCCCGAGTTTTATAGTCATGTCTTTTAATATCAGTGGCATAAAGGTCTTTAAATGTAGTCAACTGCAAAAGTAAATAGTTCCTCTGAGCTAAGGAGACTCTGCTCTGGGGAAGAGCTTATCTGGTGCTACTCCTTGCAAAACCTGAGTTCTGGCATCAGCTGACTAGCAACAAAATCTTGGCTTTGCCACTTACCAGCTATGAGGCCAGAACAAGTCACTGCCGTGATTTAAGTTCCAGCTCCCTTATCTGCCAAATAGGATAAGAACATCTGCCCCCACTCACAACGAGGCCTGGGGAGTTGCAGGGGGAATGCCTGCAGCTCAGCACAGGGCTCGGCACACAGTAGGTGATCACTAAATAGCAGCTGCCACTCTGGCTATCACTGAGAGGAAACGGAGGCAGGCAGGGCTGCCTCTTTGGCACTGAGATCAGCTGACCTCAGGCTGTGCCCCTCTCCACAGCTGATTCCTTGAGGATGAGGCTGTACCACGAGGTTGGCTTCCAAGTGAGGATACATGTTTTTCTCTCACAGGAGGTTCAGTACCTGTGGAGCATGTGTGCTTAGGAATGGGGGCTGCTCCCAGAAACAAGGCTTCTTTCGCAGAAGCAGGGGGACAACAGTGAACTCCATCACAATATCACCTCAGGCAACCTGCTCAGCTCCTTAAACCCACACTCAAGCTGTGCATGGTGTGTTGGTTGCAGGGTAACTGGCTGCTAATGTGAAGCCCACCTATAGAAAGCTACCTTGTTGTTGCCCTTTGGGAAGGAGCGCTATGCTCCCCTCCCTTCTTTCATTGTCACAGACCACCCACTGGAACTTGCTGGCAAACTGCCACAGGCCAGGCAGGCTAATGGGCAAACTCCAGGCTGAACTCCCCAGCTCCATCCTGCAACAGAAGCCTATAGAGGAAAGGGACCTGACTGCGGGGCTGTCACCTGGAGCCAACTTGGTGTTCACAGATGGCAGACCACCAAAGGCCTCACAGAAGGGCTGCAGGTGACTGATTCAGAGGCCTCTGCATTGGAAGACCCATGAGAATTCAACCCTTGGCTGCAACATAGCAGGTTCTTATACAATTTGTTCACTACAAAACATCCATTCATAATGACAGAGGTAAACAGCTGCGAATTTCCATGACTTCATGTGGTCTCTCTTGCAAAAGAAGGCCCTGTGCTGACTGAGGGCATTAATAAATCTGCCTCCTTTGGGCACCACTATGGAAGAGGGAAGGGCTACTGTAACCCCACTGTGAGGTAGCAGCCCCGAGACAGAAAACAGAGAGACACTCAAGTGGTAGAGATGATTTGTGAAATAATTAAGAGCAGCCTCTGCTTTCATAGAAAAACCAGTAAAATCTTGAACCTCACAATTTTCCCCTTCAATCAACTGTGACCCATACCTAATAAACCTGCTAGGATTGTAATATTAGGTAAGTACAGACTATTAAAGGCACTTGGCTTAGACTAATCTGGAGAAATACTGGCAGAGCCAGGGAAAGTGGGGGAGGACTCTCTTCCACAGTCCAACTGCAACCCAGTTTGGGTAGGGGTGTCTTCCTAGCCAGGGCCACCTGCCCTCCTCGCCTACCCATAGCTCCCACCTTGTGTGATGTGTAGTTCTCAGCAGCCTGGAAGGCATCTGGACAGTTGGGAAAGCCCAGGGACTTTCACTTCCCTAAAATAAATTTCCTTACTCCTGCTACTCTGGGAATGATTTCAAGCAAACAGCAGAAAACAGGGCAAATGGAATTGAGAGGTAAAATGCTAAATTCAGGAATGTGTTTCTTGAATTTGTGACTGAAATCTGACATAGGTGAGAAAGAAAACTACCTATTTCTCTTTCATTCCCCACAGATATTCAGTAATTAGTTTCTTTTTTTTAAAAGAATTTTTTATTTTATTTATTTATTTATTTTTTTCTTGTTTCAGAAACTTTGTTTATTCACTCATTTTTATGGCCGGCTCAGCTCGTCCTGAGGGCAGGGCTGGTGCAGCGTGTGGTGCCGGGGATCGAACCGCGGTCCCTTAAGCTGCCCAAGCTTTCCCAAGCAGGTGCTTTAGACCACTGAGCCATCCCATCGGGCCCAGTAATTAGTTTCAGTTATTGGGTCTTGGGAACTCACCCAAGACCCAGATTTCTGAGATTCCGCATTCAATGCAGAGAATCTACGTCCTAAAGTTCGTTAAAATTAAAAATAAAACTACTCCAGCCTTGAAATCTGATGTCTCCAGCCTACTTACTCCCATCATCCACTGAGGAAATACAAATTTTGGGGAAGAAAACAGCTAACTTATATAGGCAAAGGTATAAACATTCAGTATTGTGGGTCACACCTTTAGTTTTAAGACTCAGCCTGAGACTTTATCTCTTCAGGAAGCATTTCTTCACTGACCACCTCAAGTGTTTCAAAACTAGAGTTTGTATCATCCTGCTCTGTAGATCGCTTCCAAGTAGCAATGGAATTCTGAAGGCTGTGGGCTCCAGCACTGACCCCTGCTAGCCCATGCTGCAGGCCAGCACACAACATGGGTTCAACAATGGCCTGCTGAGAGAGTGAGAGCTTCAACTTATATGCACTTCCTCTACATCATCTTGGGCAACATTATCCAAATTCCTTTCAGGGAAGAGTAATATTCCTCTGCTATACTTACACTGTTCAGTTCCCTTTGGTTTTTTTTTTTTTTTAACCCTATTTTCCCTGTCCATAGTAATACTTTCTCTTTTTTTTTAGAATTTTTTAAAAAAATTTATTTATTTATTTATCTATTTATTTATTTAATTAATTATTTAATTATTTATTTTTTCCTTGTTTCAGAACTTTTGTTTGTTTATTTTTATGGCCGGCTCAGCCTGCCCTGAGGGCAGGGCTGGCACAGCATGTGGTGTCAGGGATCCAAACTTCGGTCTCTGCAGCCGCCTGCATGTGCTTTAGACCACTGAGCCATCCTGCTGGGGCCCCCATAGTAACACTTTCTTGTCAATAACTAGAACTAGATGAGACTGTCACAGCATTTTTTTCTGGCAACCAAATTAAGGTGACTGTGTATTACTGGCTGTACTCCTTCTGCTATGATTTCTTCTTACTACTCAATAATCCTGTCTTAAACATCAAAGGCTTGCTTTGAACATAAAGCCAAATTCACCATTAGCAAAAGAGAAATTATTTCCTAGCTTTATTTCAAAAGATGGAAAGAAGTGGAATCATTCTGGTTGTGTGAGATAAACAATGCCTGGTACATCAGACCACAAGGTACTCACGGTAATACCAGTGATGGACACACTTGGCTCTCTTTACCCAAGCCTAAGCAGGGCTTTCCCACAGTGAGCTTAGATAGCATATCTCATAGTCAGTGATTTATATCCACTGTGTCTGATAGTTGGCCTCTGGGAAAGCGGGGTGCATGAGGCCACCACAGGCTTTGACTAAAAGAGTATATGAGTTGCTGCTAGAAACAACCAAAAGTTTACTCCAGATTCAGTGCACAGCTAAACTCTTCTAACACTAAAGGATGATCAAGTCATAACACAAAAGATGAATCCAGCAGACTAGGCACAGATATCAGACTGGGAACAGAAAACCTCACCTACTTCTTTTACTTCTTTGCTGCTACACTCAGATGATATGAGTGTTGACAACACTTCCTGGGTCACGGGTTCCAGGAAGCCTATTCTGGGACTGAGGAGAAAGAAAACTGTTTCATCTTTGGAACAACAAAATAAACAGCTCTGAAGTATCTGCTTTTTATAAAGTGCATTGCTATAAACTATAGTAATTCTTTATCAATCCATTTTATGGATTAAAAAAAACAATTTTCCTACCATGACAGTGCTTCTTCAGTGTTCAGCTACCTAGCTCTTTGCTAAGAACTGGGATGAACAATGGACTAAAAATATGATGAGATTTTTATAAAATTATTATCTTTACTCCCAGCAGTGCATTTTTAATCAATATGCAATATGCACCAAATATTTCTTTTCTTTTTTTTTTTTTTTTTTTGTGGGACCAGGGTTTGAACTCACGACCTTGCACTTGCCCAGCAGGCACTTGTGCCTTGGAGCTATCTCCCCAGCCCCCCAAATATTTCTTTAAAATGGGAATAGGGCTTACTGTAGGGAGGAGACTTAAGGTGACAAGGCACAAGGAACAAACTCATCAAAATCTAGGGGTCAGCTACTGTAGGGGTCACTGAAGCAGAAGACTCATGATGAGGTAGGATTACCATGATGTAGAAAACAGCCACACATAAGAGGGTTGAGAAATTTGGATTTATTTATTTATTTATTTATTTATTTATTTATTTATTTATTATTTAAATGTATTTGGTTGTTACAGGATCTCACTATGTGGCTCAGACTCATAGTGACCCTCCTGTTTTCAGCTTCCCCAGCACTGGGGTTACAGGCATGTACCACTACACCTGGGCACTATGGCTGGCTCAGCTTGCCCTGGGGGTGGGGCTACCAGGGCATGTGGTGCCAGGGATTCAACCATGGTCCCTGCACTTGCCTAAGCTTGCCTAAGCAGGCACTTTCCACTGAGCTGTCTCACAGGCCCTGCAGTTTGGATTTTAAGGTTGAGCGATGACCTGAAGGGACTGAGAGATAATGGAAGGGTGGAGATAGGTGGACAGTAATGGCCTAGCCATGTGTCACCAGAAATTGTCAAGGACAAGCACAGTGATAACAGGAATGGAAATGGTGGTGCAGATGGTAGGAAAACAAAAGGAAGAGCGAGAAAGGCTGGGCAAGCCTGGGGTAGGAGTCTAACTGTGGCAAGGAACTGAGGAGTGGGATGAGAGAACATAGGCAGTGGAGAGGTAGGAGCATCCGAGTGCAGCGTTCTGTGGAAATCTGAGTGTAGCTTAGAGGCACAGCTGGAGGTCCCACCTGCACCTATGGAGAGCGCCACTTGCTACAGAGTCCTTAAACCATCCTTCCCACAGTCCATCCCCTTCTCTCCCTGGGCAGCAGACAGAGCTCCAATGAGGCAAAAGTCTCCCTTAGGAAGACTCTTTGTAAACAGAGACTTCTAGATTAAAAACAAACACCCTCTCTTATCCAACTCCCAATCCTAAATATTTGACTCATGCTCATAAATTATGGAAATATTGCATGTTAGGGTTCCATGTGGAAGTACACTTAGGATTTGGCTTGCTCCTACCAGTGACAAAGCCGGCGACTATATAAGTTTTCTGTGATAAAAATGTAGATACCTTTTATCTTTGATAAAAATGTAGATACCTCAGGGCTGCCTCATGACAAGAATTCATACTTGGAACACAACTGTGTAAAAACTATATACACATGTGGATGAACAACAGTGTTTTATACTATGGAACTGTGGATATGTTTAAAAATATTTTCATGATTAGAAGTATATGCTTTTAAATAAAAATTAAGGAAGAACCACTCTTTGACCGAAGGAATATTCTCTCCTGGAATAAGGGAGCTCCCAGCCAGGTGTCAGATGTGCCATCGATGTTTGCTAAATTGAACTATGGAAGCCACGAGAAGTTATGTATGTTAAAGTGAACAGATTTTTCTCAGTAGGAAATATTGCTGTCTTCTCCCTCACTCCCCACTCTATTCCTTTCACAGCCAGCCAGGGGATTTAGAGCTTGGAAGGAAAAAAGCCAAACTCTCAATGTATAGGAGCTTTCGGTGCCAGGTTAGCCTGTTCTTATTCAGAGGCCACAAAGTACTGGGCTGCAATTGTCTAGCACACAAGGGTCTTCAGTTGCAGTTTGAAAGACACGGAGAGATAAATCCTCAATTCATTAAGCGTATCAGTGACTGTTGAAATTTGAACCCAGACCCCCTGGGGCCTTAGGCACACTAAGATCATCAGGATCACTTCTTGCCTTTTTTTCATAAATGCAGTGCGTGTGCGTCCATGGGAAGTCAACCAAATTTTTCACAACTAAAATTTATTCATCCTCAGTCTATGGAAACTACAGACAGCTGCTGCAGAAAACAGGGAACCCAAACAGTTGAAAAAGGTAAACTGTCAAAGAAGGTAAAATCTCTGGGCTCATTTAGAGGATGAAAAGGAACAGCGCTCATACTTCCTACTTTTCACCAGCTGGCTGACCAGGCAGCAGCTGAGCAAGGTCCTCTCCCCACACACTAAGGTGTTTCCCTGTGCACCTTTCCCCCCTTGTGGTCAACAGACTGCCCATCCTGGCCTCTGTTTGTCTCCTCTCAGTCTCCCCTGCCCAAGTAAAGCCAAAAGCCTGTGACTTGAGCAGGTTGATCTGTGTGAGGGCTCCTGAAATAGTGCTCGTCTGAGATATCCTAAGGGAAGATAAAAGGGATAATGTCTGCAGCCTCGATGCTCAGGCTTCATAGGTATGGATAGCTATTAGCCTCCTGCAGGGCCAATTTCCAAGTAATAAATCTCCACAGGAACAGGCATGTCACCAAAAAGGCAAAGGGGGCAGCTCTGAAGATTTTTGTCTTTATTTCTTTGCATAAATTAACTTGAAAAACTAATCAGGCAGGAAAATTATAAGCCCATTGTAGTTTCCACCCGTCTCTGTCCCACTGACACTAAGATGCTTTGAGATTGCCATTCTGAGTGTCAATTATACGGCCATTAAAAAGTGCCCATTATAAGACCTCAGAAATGTTTTTGGGAAACATGTTACACACCTCTAAATGACCAATCTCTTGCCTCGGATTTGCTTTCAGTACCATTTAGAAAACAGTTTTCCCAGATGTATAGGCGTCCTGGCCCCTACCTGAGCCCAACAAGACTGTTTTCATACTATCCATGCTGCCCTTGAAAAAAATGGGGATAGATTTATTAGCTGTAACCAGAGGGATTAAAAAAAAAAAAAAAAAAAAAAAAAACATTACAGTGATAAGCTACCAGTCATGGGATAAATCAGAAATATTTTACACATTCAAAATTTTAAAAACTACGTTCCTTAAAATGCCAAGTTCTGGGTAATGAAGAACTTGGTGACAAATCTACATTGGGTACTGGGTATCTGGTAATGGCATGAGGGTCTAAGGCCAAAACACCCTTTTGACTCAGTCTACTCAAGGAAGTAACTCTGGATCAGAAACTTATTTGAACCCAATGGAACATGTAGGGAATGAATGGGGGAGCAGTAGAACACCCCACCACACCCAGCAAGTGCTTTTTTTGGGATTGCTGGTGTGTGGTTTGGGTATTCTTAGCTCTAACTGCCACATCTCTGGAGGAACACAACTCTTGTTTCCAAAGACTCTGCCTCTGCCATTTCGGCCCCTAACTACAACTAAACAAACCCATCTCCAGGCCCAGAAAGCCCGACAGGGTCCACCTGCCTCTCACCCCTCAGAGCTGTCCTGTCACCTGGAAATGCAAACTAACACTGGGCACCTGAATATTAAGAAGCGCTTCCTGAATATCTAAACGCACCAAGTATTCTTCCTGGCTTCCTGGCCCTCCCTACAGCTCTTTCCCCCTTGCCCCGGAGATTCACGTTCCCACCTTCTCAAAGTTACACAAACAAAACCCCAAGAGCACAACCCCAGGGGCACGCTGTGGACCTGCAGGTACACACACACACACACACACACACACACACACACACACATACACTTTACCGATGCCCCGGCCTCACAGTCGCCAGAGAAGCCGCTCCAACTTCATCCCTTCTACCCCTTCAGCTAGGGGAGCCTCTCAAAGGCTATTTAGCCCCGGTCCCTTCGGACTCTCGTTTTAGAGTTTCCTTTCGAAGGCCAACGGTGACAGCCTTGCCCAGATGAGAGCCAATGAATGGTTCCGTGCATTGCTCGACTCCGTGCCGCGTCTCTCTATGGCCTGCTTGGCTCAAAGAGCCGGGGCCCGCTAGCAGCCTTCGGGGCAAGTTCGGGGCGCTGTGCTGGGCCTCTTCGCACCGAGCAGCTTCGGGAGAGGCGGGCGCGGCGTGGCGCCCGGGCCCGGTCCGGTCCGGTCCGGTCCGTCCAGCTGCAGCGGGCTCCCCACGGATCCCCGCCGCCGCCCAGCCAACTTCGCGCGCCCCGCTCGGCGCAGCCCCAGCCCTGGCCCCGCCACCGGCAGCGCTCGCACCCGCCGCCCCGCGCGTCCCAGCAGCCGCTCGTCGCGCTCCCGTCCCGCCAGCAAACCAACAAATAAACACAACTTTTTATGAAAAGAAAATAAACTCCAGCGACGTGACTCACCTCTGGTGCAGCCGACGTCGGGAAAGGGTGAGCCCGGGCCCGGAGGCCAGCGCTGTGGGCGCGAGAACCACGCAGCAGCGCGCCGCGCGGACACGACGCGTGGGGACACTCGGGACACGCAGTGCACCCAGACGCACGCTGAGGGGAGCAGTCGCCCGGGAGCAACAAAGAACCGGGACCGAGACGCCGCGGCCCGGGAAGGAGGGTGCGTACGGGCGCGCGTGGCTGGGGTGCGAGTGCGTGCGCGTGTGTGCGCGTGTGTCTGTGCGCGGCCGTGGACACCGCCAGCACGGGCTCAGGGTCCCTCGGGCAGGAAGCGAGGGCCGCGGCGACTGCGGGACCAGCAGGCGGACGATACAGGGGACACCGCGCCCAGCGCACCCGATCCCTCCATAGGGAAGAAGCTTTTTTGGATGACTGAACTCGCAAACAATTCCTTCTTTTGCTTCTCCTGCTTAAGAGCCTCCCATTGCGGCGCGAGGAGGGGAGGGGGAGAGGAGGAGGCGGGAGGAGGGGAGGAGCAACGCGGAGCAGAGAAAAGTCTTGGAAAGGAAGCTGGAAACACACACACACACACACACACACACACACACAGTCCCCCCAATCTAGGGCAGTTTCATCCCTAACACCCACTAACACCCACTTTCTGCCGCGGTACTCCTGCTCTTCTCCAAGATTTTCTTTTCCATATCTCCATATCCCAAGTACCATCCCTTGCCTGCTCCTTCCCCTGGCTTCACCTGGAACCCTTCTTTTGGAAGCCACCCCTTGCCCCATCCCCAGTGGCCAGGTCTCTTCTCCCTCTGCCCCTTGCTGATATTAACTTCTAACTTTTCTCCTTCTGTAAATCAGTGAGAGTAAAATTGTTGCTATTAGAAGACCAGTACCCCAGAGGGGGCAGGGAAGACCAGAAAATGGTAGGGAAATCGTGTCAGGGAACTGCCAAGGCTACCTCCCCAGTCCTAGTGAGTCTGCTGGGGAGGCTTTGTGGCTGTGCTCAGTTGACAGCTGCCGGCTTCTATCCATCATCCCAGATGCAGCAGCCAGGACAAGGAGGAGGATGTGGGGGTGGGGTGGTGCTGCTGGTGGTGGTGGTGGTGGTAGTGACTGCTGGGAAGTTTGCCACCTCTGTGTGGCTGCTGGGCCTACAGCACCCAGAGCAGTTCTCAAACGTGCGGACTGTAGCAGGACTCTACAAAGTTTCCCACCATGCCAATGCCAGGCCCCTTCTTGGGGTTCTGATTCCATGTCTCACCTCAGCAAGAATTTGCTTTGAAATTTTCAGGTGATGTTGATGCTTTCAAAAAAAGAGCAGGGAGGATGGGCCTGAGGAGATAGCTCTGTGGCACAAGTGCCTGCCTGGCAAGTGCAAGGTTGTGAGTTCAAACCCAGGTCCCACAAAAATAAATAAATAGGAGGGGAGATTTCTTTTTCACCAAAGTACTGAGAGGTCAGACAAATGCTGAGTCTGTGGCAAGTTAGGTCTTCTTATTTAGGAACAAAATATAGACTGTGAAGGATCATTACTCCCTCTCCACAAATCACAGCAGAGAAAAGGAAGAACAGGAGTTAAGTCATCTGTTCCAAGTGGATGTGAGCGTCTGCCAAGGCTGAGAGGAAGCTCTCTTGGGAGCGGGTCAGCCAGACTGTGATCAGGGTAAACAGAGGTATCGCCTCCCCTCTGTGTGGAAGAGCGCTGCAGTGGGAGTCAGAAAGTCACTGTGCCACTCTGAGAAGCTCACTGATCCTTCCTAGGCTATGTTTTTCTTTTGTCACCAGTAAATATACATACTTTGCACCGAGTATGATTTTAATTGAATCTGACACAAAAAGTCTAAAAAGGCAACAAAAAATGTGTTCTAGTCCATATTTTGTGCTATTTTTTTCTCCTGCATTTGCTAATTCAGGGGGGAGCCAATCCTCATTTGGGGTTTTCTGACGCTTTTGGCTTTGCATGCCTGGATTATTGGGCACGTTCCTGTGACAAAATGGGTCAAGTGGATGATCCATTTTTAACAAGAAGGGGAAAAGTCTCTGAATTCATTCTTTGAACCTCCCACTTGCATTCTCCTCCTCTTTTAATCTTCCACGATCTCCCAGAACATTCTCAAAGATCTTTTTTTCTCATGGTTCAAGGACAATATTAACTTCCACCTTCTTATTGCCCTCCTTCTGAGGCACAGTTCAGGATGACAAGGCCTGCAGAGCACCCTCAGTACAAAATGGGTCAGCCAGTATCCCACCATAATGAAAATACCAGCTTCTCCTTAGATTTTTAAGCAAGGGCTCCAGCTTTCCTTTTTTTCAGGGATAGATTCTGAGCTTCACTTCCATAGGCAATGATGCATTTACTTCCGAAGTTCTCAGATTGATTGATGTAATCTGAAAATATATACATATATATGTATTCCTATGTGTGTTATTCATTGCTTGACCTATCAGAAATGTCCCATAGCCAGCACACCTTTCTTCTAGGTCTCCGCATTTCCTCCACTCCTGTCTTTGGCTCCCCATAGCCCTGGGTCCTGCATCAGAGAGTCAGCCCTTACCAACACTATTTAGTCAGTAGAATGAGCCTTCTGTCTTCCTGAGCTGATAATCCCAAGCTGATCATCATGGCTGCCTGCCTTCTGTAAACTTTACACAGAATGCAGATCATAGTTTCATGGAGAGTTGCCACATCAAGCACCCTGTGTGGACTTCAGACACATTTATTTTTTTTATTGTTTGTTTGTTTGTTCATTTTTTTTTAATGGCTGGCTCAGCCTGCCCTGAGGGCAGGGCTGGCGCAGCACGTGGTGCCGGGGATCGAACCTCGCTCCCTGCAGCTGCCTAAGCTTTCCTAAGCAGGCACTTTAGAGCGCTGAGCCATCCTGCTGGCCCCTATTGTTCTTATGACTCTGCAATTGTATTTGTTATTACCCTTTTCTTATCCACACTATATTTCTGAACTCCTTCCTCATTCTCCTCTTTCTAGAGCATGTTCCTTGCTTAATTATCCCTTTTTCTTTGATGGATCTCCCTATCCTAACTCTAGTATCCTAGATGTCTAAAAACTTCCAGATTCTGGGCTTAATGAGGTGCCCTTTGTTACTTTCCATACTGTTAATGGTGATTTGTGGGAATTCACTGAAAAGAAAGCATTGTAGGGTTGTGGCATCCTCAGTGCTAGAGCTATTGGCAGGCACACATAGGGTCCAGATTCTTGGCAATGTAAAATAAATAAATAAGTAAATAAATAAATAAAAAGGAAGCATTTAGTATAGAAATAATCATCACCCAAATTTATTATGCTGAAAAGGGATGGAGGCCCAGTGGGTAGGGACTGCAGGTCTGTGTATGTCATTGTGTCATTGTGTCATCAGGCTCTGTGGCTGGAACTGGAAGGAATGAATTGAGTAACATGAAGAGATACTGTTTCTGTTTCGTCCTCATGTGCACCAGATCCTCCACTGTTATCATATAAACTGGGATATCTGGAAAAGATTGAGCCAAGATTACTAAGATGTAGATAAAGAAGTATGGGGAATTGTTTTTTTTCCTCCATTTAATATCTTTTTTTACTGATTGTCAAATATATGCACTGAAAAAAATCAGAAAAATATAGAAAAGCAAAAAAAAAAGGGAAGAAATCACATTAACTATACTACTCAGGGGATAATGACATATTTTTTTCTAGTATTATTATTTCTTACCAATTCTGATTCAACTGGAATATACATGAGTATATGATTTTAATTGAATCCGTTGTTGGATATTTAAAGGTCACAATAAGCTGGGAGTGATTTTTTTAAAAAATGAGTTTGATATTTCCTGCAGTAATTAGTTTTTTTCTTGATTTATTATATATACTGGTTGTTTTGGTGGTGTTTTTGTTTGTACTAAAGTCTGCAGTTGTGCTAGGCAAGCACTCAAGCACCAGTGAATGACATTCTCTGCTTGTTATTTGTTTGTTTTGCTTTGCTTTGAGAAGGCTGTCTTGCTAAGTTGCCCAGATTGGCTTTGAACTGGTGATCATCCTGATTTAGGAACAGTCTTCCACTGTTGGAAGTTCCAGCCCCACAGCCTGATGACACAATGACATATATAGATATGCAATCTCTGCCCACTGGGCCTCCATCCCCTTTCAGCATAATAAATGCAGGTGATGATTGTTTCCATATTAAATGCTTCCTTTTTGTTTATTTATTTTACCTTACCAAGGATCCAGACTTTATGTGTGTTGGCCAATAGCTCTACCACTGAGTCCAACCACTGTTGGACTACAGACATGTACCCCCACACCCAGCACAGTTGCATTTTTTAAGTTTAACTTTCTACTGATTGTTTCCCCTGTGTTACCAAATCTTCAAAGTTTGACTTTAATAATTGTGCATTGTTCCATCAAAGACAGAAATTATTTAATCCATCATTCTTCTAATGTCAGATATTTGGATTATTTCAGTTTTACTATCATGGATTGCAGTTGATAAGGTGTCTTGTCACACACTTCCATCATTCTGATTATCTTCTAAGGGTGGATTCCTAGAGTAGGAGTTTTGGATCATTGGATAGGATATAACATTTTAAAGGTATTTAGTTGGGGGCTGGGGAGGTAGTTTGACAGTTTAAGCATCTGCCTGACAAATGCAACGACCTGGGTTCAATCCCTGGCCTGCGTGACATGCCAGCCCCAGACCCCTGGGCCTGCTGTGCCAGCCAGTGAAACCAGGCATAGTGGTGAGTACCTGTAATCCCAGATCTGGGGAGGCTGAGACAGGAGGACCACTATGGGCCCAAGTTGTGTAGTGAGGCCCCTGTGCCAAATAAAGATATGTAGTTGGTATTGCAAAATTGTCTTTCAATTATTGCAATATACACTTCCATCTCATTATTCTAGCCAGAAACAACAAGACCATTAAACATACTGTGTCAAGTAGAGATGTAATTAAATTATCCAGTTTGGATAATTGTACTCTCCAGATAAAGAAACTGCCAAATATTTGCTACAGTGAAGACAATACTCAAGTGGGAATAGTTAGGCAATAATTTCCTACAATGTGAATTCAGTTATAGATATGATCTTGTTCAACAGCCCTCTGAGAAATAGGGCCAAGATTGTTGAGTACCTTCCTTTCCCAGCTTCTGTGTTGGGTTCTGTACACACATTCAGTTTGGAATTCCCACAACTCTTTGACATAGATGCAATTATCTCCATCTTACCAATAAGGAAAATTATGTAACTTGCCTAAGATCATGAACAAGCAATTCCACAGTGCAATATGCTATTTTCTTACAGTCTTGTGAGCTGTTGGCTATTTCTTGGAATAAGAAAGCATGCTGAGAAGATGGCTAAATTTTAGCGAGCCATTAAGAAATCTCTTACTGGTTTTCCTGTGGCTATTTTAAATGCATATTCAAGTGCGTTCAAAGAGCAAAGGTAACTTTGCAACTCTAGTACAGTGCTACAAGAGTCAGGTTGTATATTGTATGAGAAATGAGTTCTGATGTGTAAGTTAAGATTAAAGGCTGGATACTAAAATTCACAGTGCTAATTAGTAAACTAAGTTTTGTATACATTCCTCCTTTCAAGGCTAATGTTTGGGTAAAGATGTTTTGTCTTGATAAGACATATTAAAAATAAATAAAATAGGCATAAACTTAATGTCCTAGTTTAAAATTCCAGTTGTTGAATGTGTAAAACTTGTAATACAGTATCTCAATACATTTTCCAAGGAAATGCATAATTCATTGAATTAGAATTTTGAAAAATCCACTCTTATTTTCTCTTTAGCAGGCCATTAACTAGTTAGCTGAGTTAGCCTACCTATTTATGCTGGCTATCACCAGGGCTACTTCATAAGAAATATGCTGAGTGTTCTAAAATATTTGTTGACTGAAGTGATGAATGAAAATATAAGATTGACCAATGCAACAATTAGTAACCAATGCAGAACAGCATATAATTAAAGGCTAAATTGCATGGTTGAGGTAGAATTACAGGTGAGCCTGGCCGAATGCCACCTATTCCTCAGACAAGTTGGGCTGGCTGGGACAGAATTCTCTAGCCCTGGGCTACAGTGAATTTTCCTACTGGTCATGTGTTCTGTTGGTTTTAAGATGTTAGTCTCCAGACTCCCACAGGGCTGACTGTGGGTAGATACACCTTGGAGTGAGGATGACATAGAACAAAAAAGGGGGATATTGGGGCCCAGGGGGATGGCTCAGCGGTCTAAAGTGCCTGCTGGGAAAGCTTGGGCAGCTTCAGGGACCGAGGACCGCGGTTCGATCCCTGGAACCACATGCTGCACCAACCTGTCCTCGGGGCGGGCTGAGCTGGTCATAAAAATGAGTGAATAAAGAAACAAAGGTTCTGAAACCAGAAAAAAATAAATAAATAAAAAATAAATAAAAAATTCTTTAAAAAAAGAGGGGATATTGTGGAGTCAGAATAAATATGGCTATTACAAACTGTGCTGCTATGAACATGAGTGTGGATATATTGCTATGGTGTGATTTTTTTTTTTTTTTCTATAAGAAAGATACTTAGAAGGGGAATAGCTGGCTCAAATGGTACTTCTAGTTTTAGGTTTTTTTGAGGAATCATCACACTAATTTCCACAGTGGTTGCAT